>JAIPRL010009927.1:0-16549 GCA_025469235.1 Pemphigus obesinymphae
TCCTTCTGGCACCCGGAAATCAAAATTGAATTATCTGGGGCCCCAATGAAGTTACAAATTCTGAATTTATGGTTACAAAAAATTACGAATTACTTACAAAAAAATGAGACAATTTTTGGTTTAAAATATTAGGGTGCGGGTGCCAGGAGTACTGACCTAACTGATTGGACTTTTTTTTGAATGAGCAAAAAAAAAAAAAATCGAGTTTTCTGTTTTTCGTTTTTCCATTAATACCGTCTTCCCTCTTGCGCAATATGTTCACGCACGTTACTGACGTACTGTGTTTACATATATTTATTTACAGCTAAATTTCAAATTTAAAAAAAATTCTACAGGTATATATTGAAATAGGTTATGCTAATAATACGAGTGTTGACCCGTACTACCTATACCTCGTATACTATAATATAATATAGTGTATTAAATGACGCAAAGGCGTGGTACACAATGATAGGAACTTATCGGCGACACGTGTCGTTGTGATTTCCAATTATTATAAATCCTGTACGGCTCTATACATATACCTATGGGTTGTACGGGCACGCCGTTATCGACTTATTCGACGGCGCGCCGGCTTGTCGTATACACACCGTACCGACTAATGGAGTCGTCACTATATTATATCTATATATATATATATATATATATTACAATAATAAGAGTACAATACAGTATAATACATAATATACGGAACGTAAAACAAAGTCGTCCGATCGGTCGTTTCTCTTCCATGCATATTGTGTATAGATACATTATTGTAGGTTAGGTTAGGTATGTACTATCATATTATTGTGTACGTATACCTACGGCGTGTTTGTAGACGATTCCGCCAGGTAAAAGGAAACGTATAACTACTATGTAATGTTATACAGGACACCCATTTCAATTATTCATGCACCCCATTTCACGTCGGATTTCATTGTATTTTGAAAATATATTCAGGACGAAGGAGGCGGCGTGGCGGCGCTTAAAGTCAATGCCTGTGCACCCATTATAGATTATATTATAGTAAACCAACAGCCGATATACTTTATAATAATATGTATATAATATATATATAAATGTACACAAAACGTGTTTGCTCGTGTCATTATCTAGTGCACAATATATATACAAAGACGTGGACGGTTTCCAAAGCAATAATAAAAATAATATAATATATATACATTATATTGATTATACATTGATTGACAACGCACATACGTACCGATATAAAGGGTAATATGTATTTTACCCACGCGAATTTTCGCACACACACATACACATATGGCGATCCTTATTTTCCCATCGAACAAACCACACAGCATATAATATATAAACACGTTATTATTATTCTATATTATAGGTAGACCCGAAGAAAAGTCGTTTCTACCGCGTGAGAGATTCACATCGGGTGTATATCATACATATACATATATATATATTTATAGTAATACAAGATATGTCGCGGATACCGTGTTATCCGCACCGAACAGGTTGTCAGTCAAAGGGATTCAAACGTTGTAACGTTAAGCGCATTGTAATTCGCAAATAACGAGAATGATATTGTGGAGTGGTCCCCGTGGTCGAAATATACCAGGTTATTGCAACAGTCAAAATCGTTATCAAATATAAATAAAATGGCGGCGTAAAGGTGCGCTCATGTTGTAAATGTAAATGAATAATCGAGGAAGTTGTAAATGTAAACCGAAATGAAGTTTATCGGTGTCGCATTGATTTCGCCATGCCTTCAGGCTTTAGCCATTCACGGATAATGAAGATTATTTATTGCCTACCTATATATGATACGCCAATATGATTTAATAAGATCAACTATTCAACATTTTATATCATGTTTTTTATCTAAAACTTATTATGTGATAAGGATAAGAAACATTTATTTTCGTAATTTCACGATTTTTCCAAAAAAAAAATTATAATTTTTAAAAATGTTAAATAAAAATTAAAACAAACACTACGTCCCTTGCGTTCCCTGATAAATAGGAGCGCTGTTAAACGTGAAAAAAATTAAGAGTAGCTCCATCCCCCTGCGTCCTTCCCCAAATCCACCACTGTATAAAACACATCCACACTGTTTATGTTAACATACGCGATGACGTCCCCTTAAACTCTCATTTTATTTCGTATACGTAAAAACGTCGGAGTGAGGGTATATCTGCAATAAATTGGTATTTATCAACCACGGTGATCCCAAGTAAGATGCGTAAGTATATACATAAATACCGCAAATTGTATAATAGGGTGTGCGCGCTGTGTATTAGCTTATTATTAAGAAGATGTGATACTATGTGTCTTAGTTTTCACCTTCTGACCAACTGATAATAATATGCGAAATTAACGTTCAGCATTTTTATCAAAACTTTGTCTCATTCCTAACGTTAGAATAAATATACAACCTATTACTAAATTTATAGACGAGATCGTTGTCTATATACTGTAGCGTCGTCCGTTTTACGAAATTCTTATTTTGTAAAGAGATATAACTATTTTAAAATCCATTCATTTAAATAGATATATTTATTTTAAAATTTCGGGAAAGAAACCGACGCTATGGCATAGATAATAATCTCATCTATAAATTTGGCAACAGGTCAATTTACTCTAATATTAAAAATTATAAAAATGCTGAACGTAAATTTCGTATAATCAGTAGGTTATAGTTGGACGGACGCTGCAAATACGGGTATCATAATAAACTTTTGACGCATCGCCACACACAGTACTTTTAAAGGGATTTTGTGTAGGCAATTTCTATGAAATTTCAAGAAATATGAAAATCCAACCATTTAGAAGTATTTGTACTTATATATGTATTTCATAAGTAAATTAAAAATAGTTTAGTATCAATACCATTGTTTATTTAGTAATCACTATATTTGTATAAAAATAAAAATAAAAACTTGCTTATGCATTTCTCGTTTTTATCAACTAGAAAATATCATAGAAAGATGAAACAAATCATGATAGTTAACAATATTATAATATAGCTTCCTATATTAATATAACTGATAGGTTTTCGTTTTATATACATTTTTCTAAACATTAATATTATCGATTCTTAACAACTCATAAAACGTGTAAAAATACACATACCTATCAAAAATCGGCCAGATAAGGCACTAGCATTATTAATTTTGTTTCATACTTCTAATATGTTTATCAGTTAAAAAAATTTTAAATGCTAATGCATCTTTTCATTGAAAATTTATAGGTGTGACGTCTTTTTAAATCATATTTTCACCCAACTTTATTCCCACTCTAAGTACTTATATTGTCGACAGTATAATATATTATGTGTTTAGAATGATATTAATTTCATATTTTCAACAATTTTATCACAAAAAATAAAATAGAGAAAAGTATAATATAATACGTAGAATGAGCTGAAAGCAGTTAAACAATTTATATATTTAATGTGTTTTTAAGGGAGGATTTTCGGTGTTCAAATTTGCAAATAAAATACGAGTACATAAAGATATGTAAAGAGATATTTTGAACGAATTTTACAGCGGTTTTGACAAAAATGTTTTTCCTGACTGCAGTTATTCGATATTTTCAGGAATATTGCATTACCTGGTGCATATTGGGATCTAGTACAAAAGTAGGACCACGACATTTTGCCGAGTAAGCAAAAAGTATAATGCTTACATTATACATCACTTATCGTCATAATGTCTGGCATACTTATATTCGAATAAAAGCATTTGCAAAATAATTTACTGGATGGTAGTGTTGTGTAGGGTGGCCATATTTTAAAAATTAAAAATTGGACAACAATAAAAAAAAAGGAAAATACAAACAAAACAATAAATCGCTTTGGAAAAGGTAAAAAACAAATAAAAATAAAAATTAAAATGATATCATTCGTAATAATTTAATATCATTAAAAAAGAATCATAAAACAACGGAACCCCTACTTCGAAAAGCAGGACGAAAATCGTCCCGTTTAAAAATTGCCGGGACAACGGGATGCAACCCTCAAAAACCGGATAGGAATCCTATACTGAATATATATATTTATATATAGTATAGTGTGTATTTCTACAATATTTTGTGTATTTTTGTACGTATATAATATTGTATTGTATAATAGGTATATAAAATATTATATGTATGTGACGCAATAGAATTGGCTTTCGCCCATCGTTCACAATAAAAACCTTTTACTATTTCAGTAATATTTATGTTAGTCTATAATATAGTGACACACTAGTTGCTTGCCTTGGTTAAAATGACGGATAATTTTTATACGAATTGCCTCCCGACCATATACGAGTTGCTTCTCGGATAAATCCCATAAATTTCATCGTAATAACCATAATAACCACATACTATTAACTGAAGTCTGAAAAAGCTCTCAATATAAGTAACACATTAAAAAAGAAAACGCATACCACCGAACAGTCTGAAACTATTTTGTGCGAAAAACCAATTTTTGTAAATTTATTACATATGGGTAACATTTTCAACAAAATTCATGAATCATACTAATTATTTTACCGGATACGACTCGTGTGGAGATTTATCTTTTTGACCACTTGATTGCGCACATAGATTTTAGCTACACGTAACAAAGCATCTTAATCCAAGAAATCGTTTGAGCGAATAAATTTTATCTATCTATGAAAAAAAAAAAAAAAAAAAACATTACATACTTACACATTTTAACATTACTTTTTTTTTTATACTTTAACAGAAATTAGGACCTATGTATAGGAATGTCTGCTTCATACAGGCATGACTAAAAATTATTTGATTTACATAAACAATTATTATTTCAAAGTATACGAGGTAGGTACCTAATAACATTATCTCGCAGGTATTCGATCATTTTTACTGTGACTTGTGACTAATGTACATACATAAAGTACCTACTATATGTAGATTTGTGTTTTAAAATAATAAGACAAATAGGTTTTGTAAATGGGGTAGAGGGGAAATTATATATTTTCGTCGTACGAAAACGAGTGGTCGACTTTCATTAGGTCAAAAATTTAAAATGTGCGCAAACGAGTTACACGGAGTATAACTAGTATAAAAGTTTTTTTTCCGACTAATCACCCAAGTCCAAAAAGCACCCCCGTGCCCAATATTGCCACCTATTATATCGGGACCGACTTTTATTATTGTAAATAAAAACCAATCATCCACCGCTTGTCGTGTATACAGCATTCATATTTTCTTGTATACGATATTATAAATAGGTAGGTATTTAATTTTGTACTGCAGCAGCTTTCAGTGCATTTCTAACTATATTTAATTATTATTATTCTGGAAAACACTCAAATTGTTGTACTATTTTATAAATGTACAAATTATACATTGAGCATGCCGATTTTGATCGTATGAAGTTTAATGTATTTGATTGTTTAAAAGAGCATTATTAATCGGTAATCGGAAGAAAACGTCTAGGAAAAAAACATTTTAAGTAGATAAAACGTTGACACGAAATTATATTGATTGTATACCTAATAATATTACAGTAGGTACCTATAATAGTTTTAAATGCAATATATCCGCCAAAATGCATCTTATCTGATAAGCAAAGTGCTTTACTGGTCCCGTTGAAAAAAAAAAAAAAAAAATATATATATATATATATATATAAAAAAAACCGTAATAGTTTGCTCAGTGCTCCGCCCCTAGTTTTTAGGATCTCAAAAAGCGGTAGATAATTATTTTGGAATTTCGATTATTTCGAAAAAATATTGCAAACCCCCCCCCTCCTTACCGCCTTGTTCGTGACTTCTGAATATTCCTTTGATGTGCGAAGTGTGTATGAATGGCGTTTATAATATTATATACCTACCTATACATAATAATATAGTCGTATATGCACATACACTATTATGAATCTGCGCGACACTCGGCGACAGTCGTTCGATCACCCTGTCAGTCAAAAACCAATCCTCCGTCCATCTCAACCGCAGCATGGGGTTACTGTTTGGTTTCGGCTACTTTATACTTATATAAGTAAAAAAAAAATAATACAGTTCATAACGTCGAACACTGCAGTATGATAATAATATATGTTTAATACGACCTACACCGAGGCCACACGTATTGTTATTATCGTTACATACTATAATACAGATGTTTGTATAAATTTTTCGTACCATAATATTATAATATTATACAGTATCTCTGACCGAGGATCGAGGAGTTCTCCGACACATGATTAGAACCCAAATTTTTCATAGAGTTCAGTGTTACCAACCGTAAAAAATAATATCTCATAGTAATGAAATACAATTAGTCGGGAAGATTATAATGTATAATATGCTTGACTTTTTTTGAGCATCGTATTGCTTTCGTATTGCTATCGTATTGATCGTATTGCTTAAAAAATTCAATAATATTGTTATAATAAAAAATTATAATTATTAAATAATTGTTTCCATAATGACCACCATGTGTTTTATTATCACAAAATCCGACTTTAAAATCTAGTGTCGTTGAAATATTTTTATTACCTATATAATATTTGACTAATTTTAATGTAACCAAGTAAGCACTTAGTGGGGCATTTAAATTTATTGACTATTGTTTTTATATACCTTACTGCTTAAATATTTAACATTTTATAAAAACAATATGGCAACTGGCGGCCCGCGGGCCACATCCGGCCCTCCGTCCCTTTTTACATGGCCCGGACTGTCTTTCGACATTTTTACTATCGAAAATTATACTACTATTTACTTCAAATATAGTAAAAGCGGCTTGGTAAATTGTCTCTTGGATACATTTTCAATAATAAAACATATATTAAACTTAGATATTAGTTCTTATCGGAGACATAAAATATATATTGGGTAATGAATTTGTTTCATATAATACGTATTAAAAAATACAACAACTTTGTATCTGGCCCGCAATCATTTTAACTTTGGAAATTTGGCCCTCTAGTTACTTTGAGTGGGCCCATCCCTGCGATATACAATAATAATAATAATAATAATAATAATTGTATACATTGCCGTGCACATAATATCGAGCGTGTACCGTATAATCGTCTACTCTCACACGCCGACCGACGCCCCCGCCGGCGCCCGTTTCCGCGCACACACCCCGCGGCGTCGGATACCCTACGAGAAATCGATCTCTCGCGCGAAAGGCTACGACGATTATTCGGTGTACGAAAGCGATTTATCGTGCGCCCTTTTCCCACACTTACCTACAATAATGTGACCATATAATTTTATATATATATATACGGGAATCGTGTATTGATGACGATCGCGAACAGCTGCTGTAAGCAAATGTCCCGATTTGTGGAAAATGATTGACTTGACTGGGGCCCGGTTTTTCCGCTCGTTCGCCCGACCGCTGAAATGAACTGCCGAACAAAGCGCCACAAGTGTTTGTAAAATCCACGGTTGAAATATACCAGGTTATCGCGGTTAGTCCAAATCGTCATCAAATTCAAATAAAATGATAAAACGGTTGGTGAAATAAAAAAAAAAAAAACAATTTCTCACAATGAAGATCTCGTGGAATTGAGCGTATTATACATAATAATAAATTAATACAAAAGTATACGCGATTATATTATAGCCACGGTGAAAGATGAGTGGACGTTTTTGAATCGCTACCGAAAATTTAAGAACACTGTAAAGATCGGACTCGGACTGCTGTCAAAGTACGTTATATACTCCGGTATAATACAATAAACTAAAAGTCATTATTTTGAGTATTCTCCGGAGAGGTCATTCTTCGGCTCACCAATGTGCACTCATGAATAGGGAGGCTTTAAGAAAAAAAAGTGGGGGGGGGGTGAAAACCGTGAGGCGCTAGGTCTACTTTCCCTAGAGTAGGGAACAGACTTTATATTGTGATTACAACTTTTCATCCAACATTAATAATCTAATTTTGGCAAGATATAAATTAATTTCAGGAATTTTTTTATGAAATCGGTACTAATTCGATTTGACATAATTTTACATATTTAGATATAAATACATATTTTATACAATAAATATATAGTAAATATTATGGGAACATTAAATTTTTTCGGTTTTTGTCGATATTTTTTTATTTTTATTGAACTTTCCGTGTCTCACTATTGACATTTTTCTTATAAATTATTTGGTTGTGGGTGAGTTGCGGTCCGACTTGTCGTTTCCGGTGTTGGAGCCCGGTGAATTCCGGCCCGATTATATTTTAGGTATAGGACAATATTTTAGCGGTAGGCGAGTTCCGGCCCGAGTAATTATTATTACCTATGTACCTTACCTATATAATGTATTGTTCACCTTTATCTATTACCTATATGTACCTGGCAGACGCGGTGTTGGATATACATATAGCGATAAACGAAATGTTCAACGCGTACGGGAATTTTCGTATAATATGATAAAGACAATAATATAGATCGTTTTATCGTATTATCTGCCGTATGACTTGCATTAACTGCGATAATCGGATAATTTCAAGTGGCCAAATGAAAATTGTCAATGCGTATTCAGTCCGAAATCAATCGTTGTTCGGAAAAGTTTGTTTCGTTTGTATAATAGTTTATGTAATACGTATTTGAATACAGTTCATCATGGAATTTGTATATAGTGAAAAATCAAAAACTTTTAATCTCTATTTAATAATAATAATAGAAAATAAATTATATTATTATTTATTTTTTTACGACAAATATTAATTTTATAAGTACAACAATTTATACTAGAAAATATGTAATATTTTGATGTTTATATACTTATATATATATATATATAGACATATAGTATATAATATATTCATACGCAATTCATACGTACCTTTCATAAACCCGGGCCCCAATTCGTACACCGAATTATTTATAGTATAATATAAAATAATAATAATAATACATTTTATACATACATAATCGACGACGATTATTATTATCGATGTTATCTAAATGGATTTTATGTGCCTATACCCAGTTCTACCACGCAATCTGCACTCGTCTATACTATATAGTTGAGCATTTTATTCTGCGCGGAGTATACGCATTTATAGATACCATCGTCTACTCGTCTTTCGACTTTAAATTTCTGTAATTTGTCGAGTGCTGTTTTTTTTGTTTTGTTAAAAATGTATTAGAATTAATTTTTTGTTTTTTTTTTTACACGTAGACATAGTTAATAATTTTTTACCGAATGCGATACGAATTAATAAAAAAAAATTAAAAACTTTGTTACATATTTTGATAAAAGTAGATAGGCACATATTTATGTATATATATACATATATATATCATTTTTAGATTACGTTTATAAATTCCGTTCCTTAGTTATGAGCAATCTAAAATTCGGTTTTGGAGTAACCAAAAAAGTGAAATTTAGTATGTTAACATAGGTAACTTGTCTAGTTAAATACAGGAGAAAATTCAATGAATGACCTTTCTCCTTCCTTATTTGCCGTTTTCGAATGATTTAATTTTTGTCTCGTTTTAAATTTTTTATGGATGATCACCCTACTCATAATATTATGTGTACAATGTTTCTATAATATAAACATATTAAACATAATCTACGTATTATATAGGTATACAAACATTTGCAGAGATTTAAAAATTTTTTAACATTCTTGTGCTAACCAAAATTCATGATGACAGACAAGTGACGAGAAATCACTTAATCGTCGTAAAACGCATAAAACGCGTCCTGGCGGTTTTAATAACTAAAATCGAATTAAGGGGGGGAGGGGTGTTGAAGATATTATTCCCCTTGCCCCAAAATTATACGGCACCGGGACGATATTATACTATAATACAAAACCGGAATATAAACGCATAAATCGCACGCTCGTTCGGATCGGCGAATGGACAAAATCATTTTAAAACTCCCTATTTTCATATATACGTATATTTATGTATTATTTTTTTTAGCCGCGATAAATCCTATTATTTTTTTTCTTCCAAATCGGTCGTATTGGAAGAGTGGTTTATTTTTTATTTCTTATCGTAACGCACATTAATTCTACGTAACGTTATTCCGTGTCCGCGCGTATATCCGCGCAAATTCGGCGGGATCAGATTAAATCTGCGCAGGTCGAATAATTGACATAAAAACGATTTATAAGGTATCTCTCTCTGTCTCTCTCAAACAAATGAACAAAAAATTCGATATATACGACAAAACGAAACGCGTATAAAAACAACGTATATTTTTCTTCGTTATTTCTGACCTGTCTCCAGGTTTTCGTTGGTTCAGAAAAAAAAAGAGAAGAGCTTTTATGTAGGTATATGTTATACGACGCAAAAAAAAATAACGATTTCGTTTTTAAAATAATTTTGTCAAATAAACCTCTATATATAAGGGGATTTTCTACTTCAGACGATAAACTATCGCCCACATAACAATTACATATTATAATATTCTATAAAAATATAAAAATAGCTACAATACGTGTTTAATAATAATTTATCCATGTTTTCAAAACATTTTGACAATATATCCATGGCAGAGAAATATATCATCGTGATATATTATGGTCGATTTAATATTGATGCAACCCTTTCATAGAAACATTGTGAAAACGTTTAATCATAATATTGAATTTAAAAAAAAGGAGGGGGGGGGGAACAGAAAAATGACAGAATGGATTATCGGGCACTACCCCCTCTTGAGCATGGTATTGCATCGTTTTCTCCACGTGTTGGCGGGTGATGGAAATTCGAAATAAATTTCTAATTCGTCACCAGAAATCAACCCGTTATTTCGGAATATCATATACCCGCGTTAGTGACTAATTCACTACCTAATCATCCACTGAAAGGTGTAGACCACATAATCTATACATATAAATATTATCAATATTCAGCCCATACTCCTGACTGTAGCTGAAAATTCCAGAGAATATTTCATTAATGATATTGATGCCCACTATGAAAGTTTACTATTTAAAAATTCGACATTTTAGGAGGAAAGTAGGTTAAATTTTTATTTAATACCTAGCCCAAACTACTGGCCATAGAAAGCTTTAGAGAATATTTCTTTAATTATATATAGATAAGATAGGATTATTCGAAATTAGATCTATAAGGGGGTAAGAGGGAAGTGGGTTTCAATTTTTATTCAACGCCTATCCCATATACTACTCTGGTTGTATAAATCTGATATTTTCAGAGAATATTCCTCAAATGAAACTTTTACATTAAATAAAACTGTTCACGGGCGAAGCCGGTAAATTCAGTTGGTATATTATATTTGTATTACACGTAGTAAACATCTACCCTATTTATTTAATAACATGTAATATAACCACTTCAGTCTTATACCATTCCTCCTCGAATTAAAAATTCCGTTGTTAAATGTAATTTCAAATATTGTTTAGAATATGAAATAAACATCTAGTTGGCATATTTAAATACACATATTTGCGCAGTGTTGTTCGAGAAATAATTTCACAATATATTCAAATTACATTTCTTTTTAAATATTGTCAATATATGAATAAAAAATACATATCTGAATTTATATTTAAATACATATGTTTTAACAATGTTGTTTAAAAAAAAATATATATATATATATAGATATGTCATCGATCAAAACGAAAATTTAATAAAAAAAAAA
Organism: Pemphigus obesinymphae; assembly: GCA_025469235.1. Taxonomy (NCBI): domain Eukaryota; kingdom Metazoa; phylum Arthropoda; class Insecta; order Hemiptera; family Aphididae; genus Pemphigus; species Pemphigus obesinymphae. The sequence continues at coordinate 11,553 of JAIPRL010009927.1, forward strand.
ATCCACTGTCGTTTAAGATATTTAGAACACAAATATTATATAGACCGATTATTACAATTAATTTATAGTATAGCCTGCAGTAGAGGCATTGTTAAATATATAGGTTAGAATTCTATATACCTGCCATAATAGTCCGGCGACAACAAATTTCCTTGTTTACCTGTGTAAATCATTTTTAGCCGTATGTATCCATTATACGAGAATAAAATCGTTTTTTTTTTGAAGGTATAAAACTCGTCTAGAGTATGTAAAAATCCTGAAATATACCAATATCTCTTACCGGCTATATACCTACCCTACACTCTGAACAAATAAATCGTGAACGTCTGGCGCAGGATCTGTGGCTACAATATTATTTGCCTACCTGCCGCGCGTTGTATGTATTTCCTGTAATTATTTCGATAATGTACCTTTAATATTTTTGTCCTTTAAAATGTTCGGTATATTTCTGCACGTTGGCTCTGTTTTGTCATATTATATACTTATGAAATTTAGTTCAATTCCTTTTTTTTTTCTGAAAGGGCAGAATAACAGTATATAATATAATATATTTGTAGGTAAAATATGTCTATAGGTTGTTTTTTTAAATAGACTTACGGAAAGTAAAAAAAATCAAGAATTAAAAAAATGGTTTCACTATAAATACAATACTTACAATGCCTATATTATATATAAAAAAAATCAATGGTATAGACCATAGAGTAAGAATATATACTATATATAATATAATATTGGCATATCCTGTTAAAAAACACATGTCAGTATAATAATAATAATACCTGATAATAATTAAAAATCTACAGTCAAATATGTACGCATAAAAGTTTATCTTAACTTTTAAGTGTAAATAAAATACGTAATACGTTTATAAATAATAATTTATGTGTAGATTATGTCAGCGCTTATTATATTATATGGACCGTGTGAATTTGAATTTGTTCGATATTGCATACCTATTTACATTTATTTTTTCATTTTTCAATATATTAATTTTAAGATGCATTTATAATCACTTTCCAAGCACATACCTATATTTAGGTAGACGAATTATAAATCTACATATTTGTATGCTGATATTTAATATATATTCAAAATAAAAATATCGAACAAATAAAAAAGCTATTATATAATATTATACAAAAACCGTTCTCTACCCATAGAGATTTCTAGATTTCAATCCTTTTAAATTCATATACATATATTTAGGAAGAAAATAACAGGTAAAACGACACTTATGTATACTAATCATAACATAATTTACTAATTGGTCATAATGGGTATATGTTTTAGTATAGACGAGATAATAGACGTAACTTGAAATGTCCCTTTTCATGGGGGACAAGAGTTGATTGATTTCATAAAAAAACAACTACACTCAATCTAAAATTCAATAAAATTAAATAATACTTCATTGAAATAAAAATAATGCAAATTATTAAAATTAATTTATGATATGTTAAGGGTAATACGAATGGCCCTTTCAAGTTTACAGGAGGCAGCTATCCCCTCTCGCTCTCAGTTTAGGCCTATGGACTGGGTCGTAGGGTTATAACTTACGAGTATATATGTTAAAATAATACGTAATTTAGCAGCACAGTAGGTAACTGATAATAATACAAAGTATTAAAGAACTTACCCAACATATTATATACTATATATAGATATAATATTAGGTGCAATTGTGTAAATGTGAAATAATGGATTAATTTACGACTTTCGATGATGGTGATAGTATTATATTATTTATATGTAAGGCTCGAAACTTAATGCACTTAAAAATGACTAAATATGCATGCATTTATGTGCTTTTTTTTACATAAATATTTATATTATAAATACAAATATTTTATAAAATTATAAATACGAGTATGTAATTTTGAGTAAATATTCTTAGGAAAGCTTAATGAATTTATTAAATGTATAAATATATTGATATTACAAAAATGATATGGTACTTAATTTTTAAAATAGTTTTAAAAATTGTAATTTTTTTTCTTTTTTAATGTTTCAATTAAATTGTATATCTATAAAGCAGAAATAATAAAAATGAGAAAAATCACCAAGTACCTACATAACTAAAAGTGATTTAAATTAAATTGTGTAAGGTATAATTTTGTTTTTAGTTAATATAATAGTCTATATTTTGATCAAATGACCTTAAATCTAATCAGAATATTTCCATTTAATACAAAATATTTTTCCACTTATTATTGTGTATGTGCAGTAAAACAAAAAAAGAAATTAATAATTTCTAATTTTTGATACAAGATACAAGTGAGAATAATTTATTATTATTTTAATATTATTATTTTTTTTTTTTTTGTAGTTTTTGTAACTCGGTGAATTTTGTGTTCAGAAACACTGTTTGCACGTTAAACAGGTACGTTCTGAAAAAAGTTCACCCTATCTACCGGGTGGTCGGTATCAAGAAATAATCACGACACTGTATCGCGATTACTTCGGGTATTTTAAAAACATTCTAATTTTGAATTTTAATTTCAATAAGAAACACTAAATAAAGAGAACGACCAAACTCGAAGTATATATACGAATTACGATTTACGGGACACATACAGTGCTGATATTTAAAAATACCGGACAAAAGTGATATTTCGAACTTTTTGTCGTCGGGCCACCGGGATATGCGAATATCGGACGAAATATCGTATGATACGGGACGTATGTACGTCACATATTGATGTCCCTAAAATTAGTGATGTTACGAACCCAGATTTTTGAGGTCGAACCAAACCCGAAACGAACTTTTTAAAATTTTAACGAACCCGAACCGAACCGAACTTCCAATTTTTTATTCGAACCCGAACCGAACCGAACCATTCAATTAAAATATCGAATCCGAACCGAACTTCATAAAAAAAAAAAAAAAAACAATGCAATAATATAAATTAACATTTTTATTAATTATGTACCTATATTTGCATAAAAATTTATTAAGTAGGTGCCTCTTAAACATAATTTTAAGTCTAAGTAAAGAAGGATTCCACATTTTTCTATTTCTTTTTATCGTTTTTCGACAAATTAGTTTCAAATTTTTTTTCCTAGGTTCGATATTCGAACTGAACTATTTTGTGTTTAGTTCGGTTCGAAAATCGAACAGTTCGTAACATCACTACCTAAAATATACTGGCACCCTGCACGGTCAATTTTTCAAATCGCTTCCGTATAATACGGCATGGTTTCGTGTTCATCGAACGATATGAGTCAATCCGTTACAGTGTACGAAGTAGCTATACAATGTCATCATACATATATAATATATATATATATATGTGTGTGTGTATATATAATATATAGCCGCTACCATAGCTACCGCATTATTCGATCGTTTCGATTCTTTGTGGACTCAATTCATTATATTGTACGAAAAAAAAAAAAAAGGATGGAAAAGGGAAATAGGAGGTTCCGTTTGTATGACTTCTAACCCGACGATCGACGTGTGAAATAGATGGGACGCGATACGTATACGCACTTACATAATATAGTGTACAATAGTGTTATTATTGTGACCATTTAGGTCTTAGTCCTTATAACGTGTACGTGTGGGTGCTTATATGTGCTCATATGACCTTAACCCTGTGATTTACTTCTGGCGTGTCCTCTGCAGGAATTCGTCCCTTTTCGACCACACTTAATGTACGATATATCCCTGCAGTTATACAATACTATACATTATGCCGACCGCCTGCGTTCGTCTGTAATGATACACACATAACATAATAATATAATAATATATGATATTTATTAACAAACAATATGTGACGAAGTTTGCGGACACATTATGTGTTATAACCGAGTTCGCCGAAAGGGAGGATCAAAACGTTCATATAATGTATGGGTTTTAGGACGGTATACTTGTACTTATAGAGGTCACATTTGTTCATGTTCATATATATTATATATATATGTATGTATCTATGTATGACTATAGCATTCCATTATGGATGAGAAAAAAAAGTGTACAGGATTTGTAATTGATCAGTTAACGGAAATACATGTCACCCGAACCTTAAAATTCAATAGGATTTATCACATTTTTTGAAAATTTATTTATACCTTAATTCCGTCCAGTGGTGTATTTTTGGAAATTTTAAATTTTCCGGAAGGGGGTGGTGTCTAAGATACAATAAGGGACCTTACATAACTCGGAATTATCCCGCTTCTAGAATAATTAACCAACTTACTAACAAATACGTTTACGATTTGATTCAAAGGCAAACTTTATCTTATTTCCAATGATTCGGTACTAATAGCTAGGAACTTGAAATGTCATTAATGTTAACATTTAAAACTCTAAAATAACTATAAATGTATTAATCATTTAGTATGGTAAACAATATAAAATTGATTACAAAAATTATCAAAATAACGAACTTTTTGGTTATATTTCAACATCGAAATTGACGAATAGTTTTTTAGATTCTGAGCGTAGCGAGGGAGCTAGTGGTTTTACAATGATGTTTATTATTATTATTATTATTATTATTTTTTTCTGTAAACACTATTTCCACCTGAAGGAGTGCTCCGATTTTTACAAGTTTATTTGGTTTCCGGTAGAAAATTACATCTAGTTTGTACTTTTAAGAGGTCATTTTTCGACCTTATCAATAGATTTTTAATGCGTAAAGTAAAACTACAAAAAAATAAGGGAAAAACGGCAAATATACGATTTTGTCAAATCGAGATTTTTCATTTCTTCGTAATTTCGAAAAAAATGATTTGAAAATCTTGAAATTTACGTCGAATATTTAATTTAGTAATATATTTACTTTGATTAAGTTTTTTTTGATTTTTTTGCAATTTTGGGCTATTTATAGACATTTTAGATTTCTATATTTCTAAGTCCTGAAAGCAGTGGCGTCATTTGGGGGGTGGCAACTCATACATTTGCCCCAGTCTAAACTTTAACTCAATCTCAAGTCGGCAAATTTAAAAATTTTAATTGTCCAATATTTTTGTAATTGACGTTTTCGAAAATG
>JAIPRL010009928.1:0-16547 GCA_025469235.1 Pemphigus obesinymphae
TTTAAAATATACCTAATAATGTTATAAAAGTAATAAAATTACTATAAATAATATAATATATTATATATATAATAATAATATATGTAAATAAATTACATATATTATATTTTTTATGATTAAATGAATAATTGAACCGTCCCCCTGGAATTTAAACTAAAGGGGACGCCAAACTTGAGCTAAGCAAAGAAGGGGGACGCCGTTCCCCTCCGTCCCCCCTAACTTTAACCACTATGCGTATATGGTTATAGATAAAATGGGACCTAAAAAGTCCAATATCCTAAGATCATATCCTATTCCCCTATACATATATTTATACTGTTTTGTTTTTGAATAATTTTTCATATTCCGATACTCAGATTGTCAGAATAATATATATAATTATTTATACATATACTGCGTCCCAAAAGTGTCAACCAGTTCGCACACTGACGGTCGCTCTGTGCCCTTACAGAATTTTATTTGACTTTACCTCACATCGTGTATTTCCAAAGGCTCTTGGCTGCTACCGAATGTATACAAAGAATTATAACGAAACCAAAAGCCTAGTATAAACAATATTATTACACAAAGTTACGAATGATAAACATCACGGACGGCGCATGCCATCCTGTCGTATTACAGATTATTATCCGGGTAATAATTATAAATTGGAAGTAATGCAATAATTGTGTTTGGTCAATTAGTTATTTTTTTTAGTAAATATGTTTGCATTATAATCAATTATTAATAAAAGAGGGAAAGAAGAAGACCGAAAAAGAGATGGGGGAATGTGACGGAGAGTGATATGAGGAAGGTGGGCGTAAGTGAAGAAAATGCGAGAGATAGAGTTAAATGGAAGTGTAGGACTATGGTGGCTGACCCCAAATAGTTGGGAGAGAAGGCAAAGGAGAAGAAGAAAGGATATACTAAATTATTTTCGATTTATAAATATAATATTTTATCAAACTTCGGGCGCATTCTTCATAAGAGGCCTCGCGACTACCTTATATTAAGGAGTATTACATAGGCAATTTCTTACTCTCTGCTGGACGGTTTTGTGGTTGTGTGAATCGGAAATGATCATTAGTGTTACTATAACCCGTATCAAAATTATACTGATAACAACCACGTGCTCATATCAGCAATATATTTCGCAACCACAAAAAATAACATATTTTTCACTCAATTACACGATTCTAATTCCATCAGAACATCAAAATGCGTACTCTAATAATAAAGTTTAAATCATTAAGATGACGCCACACCAAAAATTTTTCAATGAAAAAATATGTTTACGCATTTTTAATTTTTAGCAACATGATAATAGTGTAGAAAATTAAAATAAAAATAAAATTACAAAAAACAACATTATCTAGAAATTGATGGAACAGATTTTTGAGATATGTATTTTTATCAATTTTATGAGCTGATAAAATATAGATTTTTTAAAAATGTTAACAGTTCATAAAACATGTAAAAATGCATATATCAAAAATCGGATCCATCAGTCACTAGATAATTTTGTTCTTAGTAATTTATTTTTTATTTCATTTTTCTACACTATTCTCAAGTTGATAAAAATTAAAAATGCGTAAATATATATTTTTAACAAATCTCGTGATTTCACAACAATTAAAATTGTTACTGACACAGTTTTATTTTTAAATTACTTTTAAAGTATATTTATATACTTTTAATTTGTTTGATTTTCATTTTCTTAGAATTTATAAAAATTGCCTATACAATACCCCTTAAAAATCGGGTGTGTGGCATCCTCTTAATATATTCCTCATAACTTTCATGAGGGAGGTATCGTACCAAAAATATTTCGAACTTTATTTTTAATTAAATAAATACTTCCAATGAAGCAAATTGTTGATATAAAACATTGTCTCGGTCTGATCGAATTAGGAATTTGAGATTTAGCAGTCTTAAAAGAGCACCATTTCGTTATCATCAAATATAGTACACCCGAATGTACAATGTACATATGCGAAATTTTGAAATTTCGTACATGTATATTTTTGCAGATAGTATGAGTAATTTTGCGGATAATTACCCATAGAGTTATAGCGAAAACGCGGGTGGGTGTGCTGGTGAAATGGTACGAAAATCTAAAAAATTATATTGTGACAAATTTTATATAATTTTTAACTATAATATATTTTGTTAAACTTTATATTATTGTTTATAAAGTTAAGTTTAAATTTTTATTGTTAAGTATATGTACAGCAACAAAAGTGCAATGAGTTAAACAAAATTAGAGAGATATGATGAGTTGTATGAAAGATTAGAAACAAAAGAAGGGAGTAAATAAGTAAACAATCTGACTAATGGAAGAGAAAAACCATCCAGGGATTTTAAAAATGTATGGTATACAAAAATGATGACATGAGGGTGTTAACCGAAGATAGAGAAATGATGGTAAATAGATGGATAAAATATTTTAAAGAATTATTAAATGAGGCGTTTCCGAGAGAGGCAGTGGAGACAATAGAGTAGAGAGTCAATGAATAATTCACAAGTAAAAATAAATTTTGTTGTAATCATGTTGTAAAAATAATAATAATCAAACGTGGCAAGATTAAAATTTTAGATTTATTTTTAGATATTTTTAGTACCTATTTTAGATTAATTATTATTCTATATATCTATTTAAATAGGTATATTGCCCAAAAATTAGCAAATGCAAAAACCTAAAATAAAGAAGCGAAAATTTAATGAACGAATAAAATGAAAAAATATAATACCTATTGACATTTTTGTGCCAAACCAAAATTTTATTTTTAATTTTGGCACAATCGAATTATTTTATCGTTATTTCACTATAACTCTGAGGGTAATTTTCCTTAAAATTATGGCGTAGGTTATTCCTCAAAAATTCATTTTTTGAATTTTTAACCATTGTCGAAATGGTTAAATCACCAGTCCACCCGTATTTTTGCTATAACTCTGGGGGTAATTATACGCAAAATTTGAAAATTAGTCCGTAATGTTACGTATAATACCTGCAAAATTATGCATGTACGAAATTTCAAAATTTCGCATATGTACGTGCTGGCGAAATGGTGCTCCCATAAGGCCATTAGATATAATATTATTATTTTGTTTAAACAAAATCTATAATATAATATAGATACTTAGTATCTTTTTCTAAGGAGTTGAAAATAGGTAATTTAATAAACGCGTATGGGCAAGATGTGTTAGTGTGTGAGTAATAAAATATGATAGTGTGTGACGTGTGTGACATGACATCCTAGTTCCCGGATTATCTATTACCTCTTCTTATCTGTAGTAAAACGGACGAGTACTTACCTACGATTTTAATTTATGAGAATGTCCTTAATTCAATATTGTCATATTATTATGAACATGATAATCACTAATAACTTTACAATTTAAACTAGTTAACGCGTAGGCACGTAATGGCTGGGGGTTGGGGTGGAATGCTACAACATACATTGTCCTTGAATATTATTTTACCTACTTGGTATATTTAGTACAGAGTATATATTGAAATTTGCCTTAAAATAATATATAGAATCCCACATCTCTATTTACCAGTCAACGCCTGGTTACACATTACGCGATTCGATCGCACGAGTCAAAGATTTGAAAGCGTCGCAATTTGAATGTTCAAAATTAAACATGTGTGAATACATACAACTTTATTACGGGTAGCGTCGGCAGCAGGGAGTCAAAACGGATTGTAAACCGATTTTGAAAATAGGGTTACCCGGAAAATTTGGATAACGGTTTCCAACCCGTTACCCGAAACCAGTGGCGTGTCCGGCTCACAATATTTGGGTAGGCCCGTGTTCGGTATACAGTGCAACTGTGGAAAGATTTGACCTAGGATATGGAGAAAAAATGTGTATAATATATTGATCACTATACTTTCTGTAATATATTCTATTTTTTGTTTATTATAGAAGGGCTTAAAACCGCTTTGAAAAAAAAAAAATATTGAGAACCGGTAACCGGTATTAAGTATTGTTTTTAAATACATGTATTAATAAACGATTCATTGAAAAAATAAAAAATAAAAGTTTTTCAATAACCCATTAATTACCGCTTTCTAATTTTAAGAATAATGGCTTCTCGGTTTAAAACTGCTTCCTATTTTTGAGGATAATCGCTTCCAGTTTAAAACCATTTTGTACCTATAAACGGTTACTACCTTTAAACTACTTCTAACTTCTTGTAATAGTTATTTACAATTTAAAATTGAAATCGACTTTTAAAATCCCGGCCAACAAAATATATACAATTTTAAACATCGTTACCAAAGAATAAACTTAAGGTGCCTCCAAATCACATAAATCAAAGGAGTATTATTTAGGCAATATATTAAACTTTCTTTGTATGATTTTGTGTTCGTGTGAGGCGTACATGATCATCAGTACGTCATAATGAGTACATAAATATTCATTAAAAAAAAATATTCGAGTTCTACATAACATTTACGAGGGAATAATCGAAGAACTTTTTAAAAATTGTTTTATTTAATTAGATATTTATGTTCAAAATATTGAAAATGTTGGAAACTTTAAATGCTTTTATTTAAAAATTTAATTAATTTAATTTAATTTAAAATTTATAATTTAATGATAATTTAAATTATAATATAAAATATAAAAATTTTAAATTTGGCTGGATTATTTCCTCGAGTATGTAATGCAAAATCTATATACGTTTTCAAAATTGTTATAGGAGTGCGCATCGTGCTGAACTGATGGAATTAGAATGAGTACTTTTTGACCAAAAAAATGGTGGTGTGGAAGCCTTTTAAGGGGATTGGAAACGGTGATTGTCTGTCTTTCTCTATCATACACGTAACATAGTAATTTGGAGCATTTCTATTTCCACCGTACCAATAGATCTAGTGATGCAATAGGGATTATAAAACTTGATCTGAATTTCCGTAATATCTACTTTAGATTGACTTTCCCATATTTTTGATTTTTGCTCCCTAAGTCCACCTAAAATTAAGTTAATATATTTAGGAATTTAAAAATTAACATTTACAATTTTTTGTAAAAAATAAGGGAAAAAAAGGGGAAAAGTGGGAAATTCGTTCAGAAGTAGATTTCACGACGAATTCAGATCAGTTTTCAGAATCCTTATAGCATCACTATAGGACAATCGGTATGTTGGAAATGAGATCTATAGTGTCTTTTCAAATACCGTAGCCGTATTTATTGACATGTGCCTGTGCGTGCGAAGTGAGAGTGAACACACCATTATTATTATGCCAAATGTATTTACACACACTAAAGGCCAAATACTACTGACACAAACACACTGCGTAACGCGAATATGTCAAATAATTGCCTATACACAACCTCTTAATTAATTACCACTTCCAAACCCCTTAAGAACGGAACAAAAAGTTTTAATAATATATAATAGGTCTAAATCAATAAAATAATACATTGTTTTCAACTACCTTATCTTACCTTACCTAATCACTTAAGAGGACGTCACACCCGAATTTGCTGTCTCCGTCTATCTAATGGGCAATATAGCAAAATTACACTACCTACGCAAAACAATAAATGTGGTGTCAAAGAGTGACTTCTTTAATAAACAATATTTTACAAAAAAGAATATGTCATTTTCTAGAAAATATTTTCCATTTTAAAATCGGTAATAAATGTTTTAACTCAAATTTTAACGTAGACACCACATTTATTGTTTTGCGTAATATAATTTTTGATATCTTGCCCATTAGATAGATAGAGACAGCAGTTGCGGTTGCGACATCCTCTTAATAGTATTTGAATGCCAAACGATAACTCCTCCATTAGCCTAATAGGTAGCAAATACTGTAATGTATTTAATAATAGTAACTAATATTTACTAATCACCGTTGCTGTTGCATATTATTCTGCCGATCAAATGTAATAAGTAATAACCAAGCCACATCTGATATATTTTACTAAATCAATTTTTACATGTGATGAAAAAAATATCAAATAAAAATTGGGTGGGCCCGAACACAGTCAGCCTACCATGTAAACACGGTATCGTCCGAAATCCCCCAAAAAATTAAAACAGGCTTTGGACCCAAAAAATGAAACCCGGAAAATCGAAATCGGGTGTGTATCCGAAACATGAATTCGGAAAATCTTGAAACCCTTTTTGGACCTGGTATCCGAAACCCCCCCAAAAAAATGAACTCGCTTTTACTCCCTGATCGGTAGGTTATGTTTTGTTTTCTTTGACTCAGAATTAAATAGCAGTGTTTCTATTTTCTACGGTAAACGATATTTTCTCTCCGTGTATAATTGTACTTCAATTAAATATTATTTACAATATATTGTATTCATAATTTAACAATTATACATATTTTTTTACTTTTGTAATATTATATGTATATTTTAATTTTTATACGTATGTATCTTTTAATATATACCTACATTCATTTTTTTTTTATTATTAAATAATAAAAAAAAAAAAAAATATATTTATACATATTGTCCTTGAATTATACTTTACTGCGTCGCAAAAGACACCGCTTAAATCCGATTAAATTGTCATTCGGTTCGACTGCCACAATGTATATCGAATAATGTTTATTTCAGACCTAATGTTCCGATGGGCCCAGAGGGATATCAAAAATTTTCGGGGTCCTAAAAAAATGTACCAATCTTTTAAAATAAAATGTGTTTTTCTCATGTGCACATTGATCACAGTGTATGGCATACAGATACTGCAATAACTACTCCATGCATTTTCTACGAATTTTATTATTTTTATTTGAATTACTTTAAGAATATTCTAAGGGCCCTTGTCGTTTTTCGTCAGTTTTCAAGTAAATAAATTTGAGGCTTAGGGAGGCCAAATTTGACTATGTAAAGCTGACTATATAGCTGTAAATAAGCTGACTTCCTAATCCTCTCCTCCCCCCTAGATCCACCAATGGCCGGTTATACTATAGAGTATAGGCTTACGCATATATTATTATCATATCGATAATGTTATTCAAATAGTTGCGTTTTGCAAAACACGCCGATTTAAAACTATGTCACAATAATATATATTCTTCCGTTGTTGGTTATCGTTTTTATCTGTATTATATAAATATAATATGGCGGTTTGTGAGAAAAATAGAGACCATTATGAATATAGACCGACAAAAATCACTGACGCAGTATAATACTACCTAATAGCTAAATGTAATTTATTTAAACTCGAGAAAAACACTGGACATTCCAACATATTTGCTTGGGCATTCTGTTATCCGATGTTATTTTTTTTTTTTTTTATCTTTTCGTGTGGTGTGCCTATTAAAATAAGTGCTCGATAAAACAAACAATTTTTTTTATAATTCACTCTTATACCAAGTCACTAACCTATGTACCTGTGTAGAATATGTAGATATATCGTGTTCATTGTTAGAACGGTTTTTATATTACGTTTTGTTACGGCGGTGATTGTTTTTATTCTTGGTTAGATTACATAAGTCGATTTTGGTTTTTATTTATTGGTTTGTTTTTTATTTATTACTACAAAACAAGTTTCGAAGATATTCTTCTTATGTAACGCGAATTCCAATTTGGTAGGTTTTGAATTTAAACGTTATTCCAATCTGTTCTCAGAATACATTCCATCATGGAGACCATCCATCACACTCGTGTATACATAATGATATATATATATATATATATATCTTCTTCTCCTTCGCCTTCTCTCCCAACTATTTGGGGTCGGCCATAGTTCTCATACTTTTTGACAAGTTTTATGTCGGCTGTCGACCTGACGCAACCTCAATTAGTCGACTTCTACGACAGGCATGAGGAAACCGTGGAGGTATTCTTAGCCCCCTCCACAGGGATAACATAATGATATATATATATATATATGTATATAGGTAGGTAGATATTACTCCTTTATTATAGGTATGTATTTATATAGGTATTCATATATATAGAAAAAAAAACGGATTTTTATAGTCAGTTTAGTGATAAAAAAAGGTAAAAGAGAATAATAGGTACGCCTTTATTCTGCAAGTTTTGGTTCAAGGATCCAATTATAAGTACCTAGTTTTTTTTTTTTTTTTTTTTTTTTTGCCAATAATCCTTTATATTATAATAATTAGGATATACTCGTACTACAGTATACCTGCATTTATACCTTAGATATAAACATAATATATGATCAATGATATAAATTAATTGACTACGCAATATTCGAATCTGGCAGGAAAGCTGATAAACTCCAAGGATTCGGATATTTAAAAATTGATATTACGTTTTTTTTTCCTACAAAAGTAATTCATTTGGTTATTTTACACACACCAACCATTACAACGGAGTTATCATTTTACCTATATTACGCCTATACCCGGTGCACATGAAGTGCTTCCCGTCGGTCCGAGCGTCTGGAGACACCGGCTCTTGTCTTATATTAATATTTTATCAGTATCGTACAGTGTTACTGCTACTGCTAATTAAATATACATAATTATTATAGAGTCGGAAACAGTTTTCCTTAATTTTACTTCAGTACAAAGTGAATAAATTAGATTTTGATATATCAAATATTTATTTTAATCAATTATTGTAGAATTCAATAATTGGAAAGAGAAAGAGGAAGTAGATTCTTTAACGAGATACGTGCAGCATAGAGGCTTAAAAACCAATAAGGATGATATATACGTACTATTACAGTTTTATATTATATTATTCAAACTCATGTTATTAGACATTGAAAACCAGAAAAACACAGATTCGGTAAAATCAATTTCATATTATTAGTGGTAATTTATTTACATTCATCGACATTTTTAATTATAAATGTTTAATATTTATTTATGTATTTTCCCCCAGTTATTGTTTTATCGTTTTTAGTAGGTACCTGATTGGCTTTTTGTTATTATTGTTTACATTGTCTTTTATTTGTGTAGGTACAATAGGTACCTACCTACTTTTATTTATTAACAAATAAAAATAAATAATACTTTATTGAATTAACACATACAAATTTAAGTGACATAATATAAATTAAAATATAATTCTGTTTAGTGTATGTTGTTAATTAATAAGTATTAAGTGATATGGTGAGACACAGAATATTCTGTGGTGGAGATAGCATGTTGTGATACCTGATAAGAAAATAATATAAGATAAGAGGCGCTATCTTTAGACGCTCCTCCCGTCGGTTACTCGAATTGCCTCTCAGATATTTTTTGACCCGAATAAGGTTACTATCGAATTTCCCCCCATTTTAAAAATATTGAATTGTCGCCCGCGCATTGCAAGCTCAAGGTATAGGCGAGCTAGACTATAGAGTAGCACTTTCATAGGGGCGGCGTTTTTTATTTATTTGGAGAGGTGGGTCGAACTGTCTGACCTTTTAAAGAAGTATTTTGTAAGAGTATATAAATTCGTCTATAAAAAAATGTTAATGACCTTTTTTTTTTGCTTATTTATGTACATTTTTAAAAAAGTTCAAGTTAAAGAAAAAGCTTATGGTTTTTTTTAGAAGCGACCAAATTTGATTTGGCCTAATGCACTATTTTTACTTGAGCTGGTTCTGCTCCTGCATCAGGTAGTTCAACATTTTTAATCGTTTGCCTCTGTTAAAAGCTAGAATAGAAATCGATAATCTATTTTTTATTTTAGTAACAGAAATTATTTATATTATTATATATTTATATAATATAGCTAGTACGTAGTGGTTTTTAATTATTACCGAACGATATATGTTATATGTATTTTGACAAAATGAAAAAATATTATATAATATTTTATTCTTTAATTGATAATTTTTATATATAAATTTGAAATTTTTAAAACACTTCAGTTCTGCCATGACAAAATTGACTTTTGGTGATATTACGGTGGTTAAATCCTGAATTTTGTAAATTTCCAAAACTGTATTATTTTTTATTTAAAAGATATAATATTTTATTGATATTATCGTTAATAATAAAATAATGGGATAGGCACATCGGTCAATCGGTGGGTATGATACGGGAGGAAATTCATGTAAAAAAAAAGTCTACTATCTGTATTTGGGAGGCAATTCGAGTGCGCCCCATACACCTGTTGCATTTTAGTCATAAGTGTAATATTGTGTATACAATTATGTTTGTCTCCGTAAAGAAGTCACTAGTTACTATACTATATTGTAGAAAACTGTGTAATATCGATTATTTATGTGTATATATTATAATATTATGTTTAAAAATCTATGCATTATTCAAAGAGACCGGATCTGCGTTTGTGTACTGGAACAAAAGCTGTTTTAAAAAAAAAAATGTAAAAATACCATTATTCTACGACGGATTTCTATACGTATGTTATAATACATTACATTATATATCACCGATTGTGTTCTCGATGCACTGATGACTGCAGATACCCCGTGTGTATTTCATTTGCGGCATTTTAGAATTTTGTACCCGACTGGATATTGTCCCATTTTTTACACGTTAGTTGTTATACAACTCTGGAAATATAATAAATGCATGAGTGACCGGGAGTATAAAATAAGAAAATCTCGTGTATTCGTTATATTTGTTGTATATACAATAGGTGTACCATGCGGTGGTCGAATTCATAGTTATCGTTTAAAAATCAACGATTCAGCTGTGCACACACGAATGAAAATGTCGGTTTGTGTCCTACGGATGATACTAAAAGGTGTGTTACATTCGCTCTACTTCTCAGTTTTAACAATAAATCGAAATTTTGACCAAAATTGAATTAAAAGTCAACAGCGTAACTTTGGTGAAACAACGGTGAAAAAATTATAATAATAAAGTTTGACTTAGGACTATCAAGCCTCAAGGGCCAATACATACATGTGATTTCACACGGGGCGTGTTTCTCACTGTGCTTAAAAGTTTGTAAATGCACATAGTAAATAGTAAATATACAAAGTACGATTGGTAACACGCCGTGACACCATGTTAATTTAATAAACGTTGAAGGGGTCATAGTTGCCAAAACAATGAATCAATATCGATAATAATTTGACCATAAATATTTGTGTTTTACAATTACAAAAATAAAGTCGATTTTCTAGTAATAAGATACTGTTTTTAAAATTTGAAATTAACATCAACAAATATCTCTTGAAAAATAAAGAAACCATTTTATTTTGTCAAAATATTAATTAATTGTTCTGTAATAATTAAAGCAAGTTGGGAAAGCCTACTCTGTGATCGTGCTAAATTCCCGGTTTCGAAATGTATTTTGAACAATGTACTATGATTCCGTAATTTGTTCGACTTATAATAAAAACCAATAGAACGAATAAAAATATTGGTAACCACAGCAACGAATTACGGACTAGGAAAAACACTATTCGGGCGTGCTGGATTTCCCATTTTATATTTCCTTAGTATCTATGAATAAAAAAATGTAAAGAAAATCGATTATCAAATCCACAATGTACCTCGTAACTATGTACCTAGTGTAACTATGACAACATTTCGATAGAATAGATGGACCCAAAGAGGATATAAGTGTCTACAATGATATTTAGAAACCTAAAATACAGCGCATAATGATACGAAATGTACCCTATATTTATGATACTATTTAGATCAAATTATTATTAAACTATATATAACCAATGACACCTTCACATATCCTCTATCAAAATTCTGTTGGCGATTTTGGTTTTCACCTAACTCCAAATTGAAATACTTTTTTTCAGGTTGACATCGACGATGCCATAGTGTCTACTTCTCTTAGACTCTTATATTGAATGAAATGACTCAAGGATATTATTCCTTTTCGAGGATCGGAAGGAAAATAAACTATGTTCTATCACCTACATTTTAACAGCTATTTTTATTTTACTTTCTTAAAAATCATCAGTCAGTAATTAAAAAAAAAAATCACTGCTCTCCCCCCCCCCTTTATAAACTTCATTTTATTTTTAGGATCATCCCTGCCAATATTTAATCATACAAAATTATAGGTACTCATTAAATTCTCACAACATATAAATCTAAAATAGATAATCGAAATAAAAATAAATATATAATATTATAAAAAGAATATGTATAATGTATATACTATTATATATATTATTATTTTTAATAATATATATTTATTTTAGATTCTGAGCGAAGCAAGAAATGTATTGGTTTTAAGATGTGTTTTTTTTATGTGTGTACCTACCCAAAAAATGTATAAGAAATGCTCCGATCATTACATATAGCACTATTTTCTAATAGTGAATTGCATCTTGTTGGTACTTTAACGGTCATTTTTAGATTTTCTATATCAAAACCATAATGAACCTTAATAAAAACTATAAAAAAATTTGCATAAAAATCAGTAAACACAATTGTGGTAAAAATTCTACATAACATAAAATGTTTTAAAAAATGTTTACCTATTTTTAGTCTATTTATAGGTAGCAATATTCAAAATTCAAACATTTAACTTATAATAGGCTTAATTATAGTTTTTAAGACTTGAAAATTCAATACTTTGTTAAAAGCACGCCATTCTAACTACATACAAAAAAAGTTTAAAAATCGGTTCGTACAATATTTTTTAATAGCCATTTAAATTTTTTTTTAATGCCCATTTAATTTTTTCGACATTTCGGTATGAAATGTGTTAGATTTTTGGAAAAATAATGGATATATAAACTTAAAATTTTTACCAAATACGTATATAAGTACATTATAAAGGCAAAACAATTTTTGAAAATATTTAAAATGTTTTTTAATATGTTTTTATAAAAAAAATAATGGTAAAAGTCAAAATTTGGCGATCAGACTTTTAAAAGTTTAAAAGTTATATCAAATTTAAATTTAGCGATTTTATTATTTTCCTTTAGTATGTTCATTTTTCTAAAATTTGCAACATTCTTACAACATTCTCGCAACCTTCTAATGATAGCTAACGATATTTTCATGCGCGGGGATCTCGGTTCGAATTCCTTTATTTCCAAATTTGCGTTTTTTTCAACCTTTTTTGTTTACTATATCGTATAATATTAACATATTATTCTATGTTATTAGTACGATCTACACTCTACAGTAATTGTCAAGTATACCCACCGAAGTTTCGCCCAGAATCGTATTTTTAGAAAGAAATGATTTACCATTGCTTTCAAATTCAATTTATCCGTCATCCTATCTAACGTGCGAAATAAAGTTATTTTTATAAGAGTATTACATTTTTTGAATTCATACATTTTTACTTTTTATCAAACCCATAATTTATTCATATAAAATTGCACATAAACCTTTCAACATTCAAAAAAAAAATATTTTACAAATTACATAAAATGAAATAATAAAAAATATAATAAAATATTACATCCACAAATAAAATATATACATCTTCTTCTTCTGGGTTCCGAAACAACTGCTATGCCTTTTAAAACTTGAATCCTTTATTTATCGATGTATTTTACATAATATAGTATTTATAACCATGGATAACTGATTCTAAGATCAGCTGTTCAAAATTCTATATTTCCGTCTAATAGGTATGCAGTAATACGATAAAAAAAACATTAATATTCGCTTTCGTATAGTTTTATTATTTCAGTCAAAAAATTTAAATTTTTAAAAGTCATCCAAATATAGATGGTAGAATTTAGCCTACCACCATCCATTCGGTACTCCGATGGTATTATGTATTATTATTATTTTAAATTTAAAGCTAAGATAAATCATTGCATTCGAAAGACATTTCTATGCAAAGTTCGGTATAATATTATTAAAAGAAAAAGGGTAATGACAACTTTATTTATTATTTTGTTATTTCATCTACATTTATAAAATATTTCCGTTATAAAATATAGATTTTTTTTACGATTATGAAAACTACTAATTCGTTTAAGGAAAATCGAAAAATGGCCTGTTTAAGGGGTCTCGTGATGCCTCGATGCCAATGTTTACCCGATATATTTTAAAAACATTTTTGTATTCTTTAGAACTTGCTCAAGATATCATACTCAGAATATTTAAAATTTTTTGTTGTAATAATAATAGTGGTTTAAATATTCAAAAATTTTATGGATTTCCAATACATAAATATTATTGACAAATATATGACAAATCTATGACATCTATTAATGTTTTAAACTTTACTATTAGAGTACGCATTTGGGTGTTCTGATAGAATTAGAATATAGCAATAATTATCATTTACAATTTACAGAAGCACAAAGCCATCTAGGGAACGAATAAGAATTTGTTACACAAAACTTTTTAATATACGACCGTTACGAGACCCCTTAAAAAATCAACTAAAACCATTTTGTTATCAATAAACAAGAGTCAAAACGCATTTGAATCCGGTTTGAAAACCTGTATAACCCACAAAACATTAAAACTATTTTAAGCCCAAAAGCAGTAGGTAACTCAAAAAAGTTTAAATTATTTTTTAACCACATATCTGGAACCCGGAATCCGTTTTCAAACCCGTAATCCCAAAATTTTTATACTTAATTTTATACTTTTTATTCAACGTTGAAAAATTAAAAATATTTAAATATTGAATAATACAAACTAATTTTACATTTTTCACATTATCCTTTTACACCCTGTGTGGCTGTGTAATTATTTTTTCGGTGAGTCGGGGGGTTTTTTTAGATACGACGTGGGGCGCCTTACGGATTGTGTCAAATTATTTGTCCTCGATGAAGAAATAACTCTTCACTGCCAAGTGAAGTGGATATGGTATATAATATGTACTCCAGAGGCATTATTGCTGTTTGCAACCCTCTGTATAATAATAATGTACATGTGTAATTCCCTCCTGTGGCTATTTTCTTGTATACCTACCGTTTTGATTGAAAGAAAAAATATTCATTATTCACAATCACATTATAGGCAAAGGGCGTTGAATAAAAAAATACATACTTTATATAATACCTTATACCGATTGACGACTGACTATATAAGATCTGTCATCATTTTCCTATAGAGACAAAAAAAAAATACACCATATTAAATGTATTCAACAAACAGGTCTATGGATTTCGTTATATTTTGCACATAATTGATCAATTTTATTTTATTTTGAATATGAATTTTGACAATTAAAAAATACTATTAAAAATTATATTGAAATTTGGAGATGTCAATTTATATATTTCAATATGAAAAATTTAATAGTATAATTAACATTGATATACTTGAAACTCAAACCTGAATAAAATTATGGCGTTTTGGTTAAATTTAAAAATCTATTATTTACAAATTTTTAGAGGGGAAATATTTTCGGATAAAACTCGTGGTTGTATTGTATAGAATCGTCTGATAAATAGGTTGAAAGATAATATAATAAGCTAAATAAAATGTCAAAAACCAAAAATGCTGAAACTTCTTCTTCAGATTTGACATTATAATAATTTTTAATAAAAGATCACAAAATGTACTCGAAAATATTTCTCTCTTTAAATTCAGTAGATAGGTATACACGGTAATATATTACTAATGTATCGAACATCAGCGCCCTCGATCGGTTCTCCACTAAATTTAGCTCAGCTACTTACATACATACTCGTATCATAGTATCTATTTACTATACCTATATGACGATTATATTGTTTATTTACCGTTTTAATGAATCCACGTCGAAATAGCAAAGTCAAATATAACAAAGTGATACACTCCATATTATAAGTACGAAACTGACCTTAGAGATGTCATGGTCAAAAATTTTAATTTTTAATTCGTACTCGTATTTTCAAATATAAATATTTACCTAGCAAAAAAAGAATTTAAATCATTTATTTAAAATGGTTTTTTTTTTCAAGTATTTCTAACGTATTTGAAACACAAAAAAGCATTTAAATATATTACAAATTATGTATTGGTGTATAATATTCTATATATTCTATAAAATATTTTAATGCATACAACAATTTTTTTATATATATATTTTAATGGATTTATTGGCTATTTTTAGGTAAAATTTTTTTTAATAACAAGCTATATATTAGATTTTTTCTACTTACAATGTAATTATATTGATATTAATACGTTGTTTTAGAAAAATGTATCTTATTATTATAATTATTTTCTTTTTAATAATCGTATAATTACGTATTTATTATTCATATTATACTTTTTATAATATACATAGATAATATATGTTATATGTATAAATATTTTTTAATTAATTATAAAACATTATACAGTGGTATATATTTATTTTAATATATATTTTCAATGCATTATTTTTATCTATAAAAAATTATCTTATTTATTTATTAATGAAATTAAATTTGCTCATTATAGAATATTATTTTAAAATTAGGTATGTATATGTATAATATAATATATATAGTATATTTGCATGCATCTATACTAAGGATATTAATTGTATATTAAATTCATAGCCCTGGTAATAAATTAGCTATTGAATATGCAATTATATTTTGTAATAAATTAAAAAAAAATTTAGAAGAAGTTGGTACTTGGGTATTATAAGTTATTATCAAGACAAAATAAACAGGTATGCTGGCAACTTTGTGATACGCAAGTACCGCCATATTGCTTTTCTCCAAAAGTTATCAATGTTCTTTTCTCGGTATGCACGATTTAAGTTATAGTGTTTTCCATATACCTACAC
>JAIPRL010009929.1:0-16546 GCA_025469235.1 Pemphigus obesinymphae
AAATACTTTTTCATTTTCACCCGTTAGTTTCCACCACCTAATCCTCGGTTCCTTAACTATATTTTTCTTTTTGTACACCCTCTTTTTCCTACACCAAATATCCATAACCATTAACCTATGTTGTGCTATCACTATTTCCCCCGGTATCACCTTACAGTCCTTACATTGTTTTAAGCCCCCTCTCTTCCACATTAAATATTATATATATATATATAATATTAATATAATATATAATTTATGATCCATATTTTTTTTTTCAATTATCATATTTTAATTGTTGAGCTCTAATACTTTTTATCCGCAATAAAAGAACCCAAAAAATTTTGAAAAATATAAACACAAAAAATTTAATGTTTTTCGAATTTGTTTTAACGTGTTCTCGGAAATCATCCGAATTTTTTTGAATTCCGATGAAAACGAAATATATAATATTGTAAGTCTAATAATATCGATTGTATTCACGAAAGGGATTAAATCACGTTAACAATTAAAATAAATTATTTATCTAAAAAATAATACATCTTTATTATAATATAGGTAGTATATATTTATTTATTGTAGTTTCGTTTGTTATTTATATTTTTTCGTATGTTTCTTTGCTTGAATTTTTTTATCTAAGTAAACATTTTTTCTATTGAATTTATCACTTTATCATTTGCTTTTATTTTTACATCAAGTTATTGTAAATTATTTTTTTCATCATCAATCAAACAGCAGCTGTTCTCATCGGTTGACTTTGTAGTGTAGGTATAGAAGTCATTATTCATTAGATTATTAGTCAGATTTTTGTGCTATAAGGCAAATATAAAAATGACAAAGAAATACACCAAGAGATGTCCTCAAAACTCGCTCTATGTACATCATGAGCCGTATAAGTACTTATTATTATATTTGTTGGTTTATTATGTATATAAATGTGAATTTGTATTTCTGACGTTATCATTATTGATTGATGATTAGTAATATATATTACAATAGAATATTTTTTTGTAAATTCCAAGTCTATTTTTCGCAAAAACCCATTCTGTGTCAAATAATAATCAATCAGGGAAAAATAAATAAAATTATTAAGTAAGCACAGATTATATAATAAATTATATTTTTTCTATTCGTATGTATATTCGTATAGTATGTATAGGTGTATGGTAGGTATAATATATTGTTATAATTCAAAGAATCTATATAATATTATGTTTATATATACTTCATGTTAGGTTTTAACATAGTGCACGCGGTTAGGTTCTGATTGATGATAGTTTTAAATTATTTTGAAAATTATGATGAATTAGTCATTAGTATAATTGTATCCCTATATGAATGATGGACAGTATTTTATGTACGTTTTGAAATTCACACAATATATATATATATATAAAGTTTAAAGTAATAATTTTACCGTAAATTTTTACAATGTATAAATAAAGTAAACTATTCTATAACCATTATATATATATATATATATATATAGAACCAATATCTAACTAAAATTTAAATAATATGTATATATATATATATATATTATTTAAATTTTAGTTAGATATTGGTTTTATACTATATATAATTTTTAGTTAAGAATAATTGTTAGTTTTATTATAGCAAACGAAAAGTATAATAATGGTATTTGAGTTCAAGACAAAATAAGTATTTAATGAGTAGATTTCAAAACGCATTGGTAAAGTCAATGATAAAGACAACTATGTATAGTAAAAGTTAATTTAATAAGAATATTTTTTTAAACGTTTAAAATTTAAAAGTTAATATCCGATTTAAATTAACTAAATTCAGTAGATAAAATGGGAATTTTTTTATCCTTAGTATGTATTATGTATATTAAACAAATGATTTTTATTTATAATAATAATAATAAATAAGGGCTAACAAATAGACAAATAGGGATAGGCATTTAAAATAGTTAATTAAGCATAATTTTAATTTTTTTCATAATTTAAGAAAAAATTTTCCTTATTTCTTTAAATAAAATATTGATTATAAATTAAATATATATTTTATTAAACTTCATTTTGAATATAATTATAAAAATAATTAATAACGTGTGCACAGATAATAGTATGATAAGTTTATAGTATAAGTATTAGGTACACTATACTAACCAGTTGATCTGTTGATGCTCACCCTTGTTAAATTTTTACTGTCGGAAAATATTTTTAGAGTAAATAAAGTTATTAATTTTAAGTTAAGAATACCTAATAATAAAATATTCGTATTAGAATTTATACTAAATGTGAAATATAACAAAAACCAATTTAAAATTTTCAATGAAATATTCTCTTCGTTTTTATATATGTTATTACTATAATAAATGATTGCATTTTACTAAGTTTTTTTTAAAGTTTCAAAGTTGATTTTTTTTTCAATGACATTTTTTTGTTTTATATATTTTGTATTTACTACTAATTTTATTTTCAAAAAGTTCGATACACTAAAAAAAAAAATTGTTAAGCCGTAAAATGTCTTAATATTTTTGGGTGTACCTAAGTGAAAAATGTACTTTTTCAAATGGGTATACAAAGTGATTAATTAAGCGATAATTATAAGTATTTTTGTTTTTCGTTTTAAAAGGTTTATGTGTACTATATTTTCCAATATTTTGATTTAATATAATTTAAATTGTGTCCAGAGATGATGATGATATACGTATTTTTTAAATGTAAACATATTTTTTTTGATGTATAGAAATCAATATCAGAACAAGTGGTATCTTAATTATTTTATTTTATATAGTTATTAACTAATATTTTAAAGGATAACAATAGTTTCCTAGAATTTTTTTATACTTACATAAAAATAAATGTTATTTTTATAATACCTATTATGAAAAATTTAATGGACATTGTTTGCTCTTTAATTGTTTGGAGTATATTATACAGGTAATGAGTTCCTGTATAATTTGTAAAAACTGTATCTACTTGACATAAAATATATTACATTATATTATAATATTACTGAATATTTAATTTATTTTATAATATTCTTCTTGGGTTTATTGGGTGCTTAGGACCATCCCGTCTTACAACCAAGCCTCTATCCTTCTCTATCCAACGCTAGATTAATCCAATTAAGACCACTTCTCATTTGTTCAACATCCTTTTTCATAACATCTTTCCAGCACATTCTTGTTCTTCCCAAAGATCTTTTCCCTGCAGGATTTTGTTCTATCACTGTACGTGGCAGTGAATTTTGGTTTCTTTAAGCATGACCAGTCCATCGTAGTCTTCCTCTTCTGATAATTTTTAATATGTCCGAATCCTTATATAATATGTTCAGCTCTATATTCTTTCTTCGTCTCGACTTTCCAGATATATCATCCTTCATTGGACCATAAATTCTCCTCAAAAATTTTCTTTCAAAAACAATCAACTTATTTTCGTCCTTTTTCCTGGGTGGCTAAGTTTCAGTACTATACAATACAATTGGTCATATCAGGGACGCATATAACTGTTTTTTCGGTCTACCTGATATTGATCGTGAATTTAGTAATTTCGTAAGTCCATGGTAAAATGTATTTCCCGCTTGCCGCTACTTCTCTTACTATATTATTACTTTCAGTTAAAAAGTAGTACTAAGGTATTTGAATTGTTCAATGCTTTTAAATTCATACTAATCTATTTTTATAGATTGGCAAAGCGGTAGATCTAGTTTTCTCAAAACCATATACTCTGTTTTTTCTTCGTTTACATGTAATCCTACTTCTATTGTTGCTTTATATAGTCTACTGAATAATAGCTTCAATATATCTATAGATTCTTCCATTAATATTATATTCTCTGCATAAGCTAGTGAACAAATCACTGTGTCTTGTAGTCTAATACCTTCACGAGGTCCAAATTCTATCTTTTCCAAAACCACGTTGAACAAAATCGGCGATAGTAAATTGTCTTGTCTTAACTTTGAGTTCATTGTAACTGGGTTAGTTATTGTATTTCCCACTTGAACTCTCACCGAAGTCTCCATAATACTCATAGCTATTAGATTGACCAATTTATGAGGAAAGTGAAACTTTTTCATAATATTCAATAGACTCTCCTTATGAATACTATCGTATGCTTTTCTAAAGTCCACAAAATGTGTATGCATTTCTTCGTCAAACTCCCATGTTTTTTGATATAATTGTCTGACTATGAACATCTGGTCCATCGTTGATCTACCAGCTTTAAAACCTCCTTGGTAATCTTCCATTATTTGGTTTGCAATTATTTTGTTAGTTTTATTTTATTCTATATAAAACACATTTCGAAAATACTTTGTACGCTACATTTAGCAAGAATATTTCACGGTAGTTGTTATAATCTTGTTTATCACCTTTCTTGTATATTGGACATACCACAACCACTTTCCAGTCATCCGGATTCTCTGTTGGCCATATTCTATTTATTATTTGCAAAATTCAATATACAAGTATAGTCTCTTTTCCACCCTTTTTTTTAAAAGTTCTATTTGCTCATAATCCTTCACTAAGGGATTTGTGATTTTTTAATCTCTGTAATGGAACTTTTATTTCTTTCAATGTTTGGTTTGGACATTCTTGTGTATTTATGTTCTCTATATTAAAGGCAAAATTTTCTGATGGTTCCTCACAGTTTAACAGTTTGTTAAAATAGTTTCTTCATTTTTCAATTATTTTCTTTTCTGAGGTTATTAATATTTCATCATCATCCTTCAGAAATCGTTCTTTTTTGTATAAAATATCCTTTTAAGCTATTTAAATATACATATCTCGGGTCCTATTTAACTTAAAATATTTGTTCTGCGTTCTCTATAATATTATGGATATACTTTCTTTTTTCATACCTTATTATATTATGAGCTTTTTTTCTCCGTCTACTAAATTCTCTAGATCTTGTTTTAGTATTAGTATAATTCAGTCATTCGTTCCGAGCTATTTTTATTCTCTGTACCGCATCTTATATATATATTTTGTTAAACCAAGGTTTCTTTCTATTTTTTCCTAGTTATGATTTTTGCCGCTTGTTATACAGAGTCTCTAATTTAATTCCAAACCTCGTTTGTATTTGTTATTTGCTGTTCTTTAAGATTTTCGCTGAATCTGCTGATGTAATTCTCATCTTCTATCTTAATAATTATTTATAACAGTTATTTTATGACTATAATGCTTTTTGAATTTTACTTTTATCCAAATACTTATCAATAAATGGTTCGAATCTGCGTTAGCTCTTTTTAATGTTCTTACATTAGTTATACCATTTTTAAACCTATTGTTGACTAATACATGATTAATCTGGTTCTTGTGTCTCCCATCCGGTGACACCCATGTATATTTATATATATCTGCATGGGAACATTGTACTCTTAACTATTACATTTTTTTCCTAATGCAAAATTCGCTAGTCTTGTGCCATTATCATTTGAGTGTTCATGGAGGCTGTGAACTTTTGCCACATTCCAGTATATTTTTTTTCCTATTTTTGCATTTAGATCATTTAATAAAATGTTTATATTTTCCACCGTCATATCATAATAGATTTCTTCTAGTGTGTCGTAAAATTCTTAGTTTTCTTCCTCATTCTTATCTTCCATCTGTACGTGAACATTGATTAACACTATGTGAAGGTCGTTATACTTCAGGGTTAATGTCGAGATTCTTGGGCTAACATTGTTAAACTCTTTAATCATGTGTATGACTGACTCATGAATGGCGAAACCAGTTCTTAGTTTGTGATCTCTTTCACTTCTTCGATTTATAATTGTTTGTGATATTTTCATTCACACTAACCTAACCAATCTCACTTTCTGTAATGCCACAAATTTAACATTTTATACATTTCCACTTTTTTTTACTAATTCTAAAGTCGCTCCAGGTTTGTATAGTGTTCGTATTCCAAGTACCACATTTTAAATCCGATTTCCAATGTCCAGTTTTCTTCTCAATCTAGTCCGAGGCATGCTAGAATATTGAATCTATTTTATAATTATTATATCAAATATCTAATAAGTAATTATGCATATCTAATAATAATTTAATACCTAATACCTTTTGAAATTAATTAGTTTTGAAATCCATGAAATTATGGTTATTTATAATTACTTTTGGGATTTAATTATTCTAAATACCTTCCTATATAAATAACTAAGAAATTATATATTATATGTATAGAAAAATAACCTGAAATCACAGAAAAAATATGTAATTTATTATTATCTATTAAGGCTTAAAACTGTGACAATTTTGCTCGGTGTTTACCGTAAAAACTTTGAAAATGATCTTATGTAAGAGAGTGGTATTAAAAACCTATTTTGAGTTTTGCAAATGTAGAATTTTATGTGGAAGTTTAATGTGAAACGGTATCTATCTCATTTAATTTTAAACTAGATACCCCGATGGTGTTTTTGACTCATAAAACTCTTATTTTGATATGTTACTAGATTTTTGATATTTTTAGGTGATTATATAATGCAATGTTACACTGATGTGGCGTCAGAAAATCTCAAAAATCAAATTGGGGTTCAGGGGAAGATAAATCTCATAAGGAAACAATTATAGAATAACAATTACTTAATAAAACAATTTAAAAAGAAACTGATTTTTTTTTTTTTAAATTAGTATTTCAATGAAAGACGGATGAGATTTTTCATATCTCCAAAATAAATCCCTATTTTATATGTCACACGATATTTGATATTTTTATACGCTGGCATTAGGAAATATCATAATGTGACTGAAAATGTTAAAACCCACGTGACACATACAAATAATGGTTTTTAAATTTTTTTTAAGGAGGGGATTCTAAAAAGTTTCTTATGTATACAGTTTTGTAATATATTTAAAATGAAATGAGATATACCATAAATTATGTCTTTAAAATGTCCACATATTTTGCAAAATGCAAGATTGGTTTATTATTTCATTAACCAACATATTGAGATCGTTCTCAATGTTTGTATTGTAAATTCTGCTATACTTAGTAATATTAGTATACAATAATATAAATATACACGTACCATTATACCACATATACCATTAAACATGTACGTTTATATATTATATATAAATTATATAAATATACATAGGTGTTTCACTTGTTTTCGAGAAATTTTGAAAAGACAGAAAACTAACTGTTCGCGCTAATCTTTCGCAACCCTCGCTGGTGTAAAATGTAATATTCTAAATTAATATTTACATAACCGTGGACGTATAAATATAATCTGTTGTGTATTTAAGGAATATTAAACAGCTTTTTACCATGTTTATATAATATGTACGGTGAATTATTATGTTCATTAAATGCTTCTCAGTCGATATAATAATTCATTTTTTTTAAATTAATTAATAATTATTATTATTATCTTAAATATAATGTTTATGTATAAAATAATATAGTGGGAAACGATAAAATATTCTATAAAGACTCTTACATTTTTATTAATTATTTAAAATCTTCATTTAATTGTTATACCTACGTTATTATTTCAATATTGTTTTATTTTAGTATACATTTTACAGGAAAAACGTGAATTTTCATAAAAAAAGTTAATTAAAAATGGAGTCGTTATCTTTTATTTATTAGTAATTTTAGCTTAAATAGTTTTAAAAAAAAGTGTTTTTAATAAGCCCACTGAAACGATATATTATGCAGTTTAAAAAAAAATAAATTTAAGATATTTTTAAATATAATATACTATATAGTCGAAGGGAAATTTAAGTTGTGAAGATTAAAATTTTTGGAAGAAAACAATCAATAAAAAAAGAATATATGGTTGTTGCATTTACATGCATTGTTGTAGTACATACGAGTTTATGTATAAAATTAGTTCTTTATGATAATAATATAGAAAAAGACAAAAGTGGTATTTTTGCAAAAAAAAAAAAAAAACATTAATATAATTTAATGATTAGGTCGTTGGGTATTTCTGGGGGTGAAATCACTTCACTTATAGATGTATTACATTTGAAAGCAATGATATAAATCATTGAATTTAGTAAAACGTTTTTGAGCGGAACTTTAATGTAATGTAGTAATAGTATAATTATTACAATAGATAACCATGACAATTTTATTGGCAATTTTGTTATTTTTCCCTAAATTTATAAAATATTTCGGTCATAAAACGTAGTTTTTACGCTTAAAGAAACTAATTCATTAATCAAAATGTAACCTATTCTAAGTTCACACTAAAATTAATTTTCTATGAAAAAAACGATTTACTCCAAAACTTATACTTGACTCTTTTATGATCAAAAAGTTAATCATAAAAAAAAATATTGTAAAATACGCTAATGGTTTTAAAAATTTTTAAACCATTAACTTCCTCGCTCTGCTTAGAATCTAAAATAATAAAACATATTGAATACTAAACCGAAGGTAATATTTATATTTGAAAAATAAAAATATGAACATTTCGTAATTTTTGGTAATAATATTACGGATTAAAAATTTTATATTATTTCCAATTTTCCAAATGTATTTAATATAAAATAATTGCATAATAATCAGATTAAACATATTAAAACTATATACTTAGTCACTTATGTTAAATTTTTAAAGGCACAATAAAGCATTTGGTACATTATTATAATGAAAATGGTGTCGTTTAGATTATTTTTTTAGGTGAGTATGTGCTGTAAAAAAAAAAAAATTATTGCAAAGCCAAAAAAAGTAATTTACGTTAAAAGTGTAGCTTACACACGTTATTTTGCTCCTATCTGTTCGCTGGGTTTGACATGTTATACTTAATGTCCTTCTTTTAGTTACAAAGCCAATATAAATACATTGACGATCTAAAAATTCAGATAGATTTTCGTCGAATGTTAAAAATATACACACATATAGGGATTTTTTGAATGCTCTTCCACTCCCCCTCTCCTCCTCAAAAAAAAAAAAAAAAATACCCCGTAATAAATGTTAATAGCATACCAATGTGTTTGACGCATACCAAAGTGTGTATTCAGAGAGAAGAGTATAGTGTGAAGAGCATCATGAAAAATGGATTTCTTTCTTTATTTTTCGTTTTTATTTGCAGGCTTTCTATACCTCAACTACTTTAAAAAGGGGTTTTTATTTGAAAATCAAATTTTTCAACGGTGTGATCGCTCCTCTATATGCAGATATATACATGTCATCTAATGCAATCTTTGTAATACGATGTCATATACGTAGGTTTGAATATGGATACTTGGCGCTGAGTTATAATAATATATACATATATACCAATATACATATTATATATATATATATATATATATATATAATTTCTTTAAAGTTTTACATGTTGTATAAAAAATTATCGATAGTGTCGAATGATAGGTTAAGAAATATATTATAATCAGATGCGGACTGAGAAGTGTTCAGCCTAATAAAGTTCAGTCGAGTGGTTAAGAATATAAACATTTTTGGTACCTATACAGATTATAGAAGTATACTTCCGAGATATCTTTACTACCATGGTGTTGATAAAAGTTTATCCAAACTATATAATATAGATACTTGAATTTTAGACATTTACGCAATTCAGAAAAACTATAAGGTTAGTCAAACTATGTAAGTCGTTTTACTTCACTTGACGTCATTGATCATTAGTTTTGAATTATTGAAAAATTAATCACGTTTTTATATTATCTACTCGTAAAAATTGAATTAAATTAAATTTAGAAAATGCGGCATTGAATTTGTGAAAACCGACATTAATTAATTTAAAATTTTTAAAATATCAATATTTTTAATTTTTTGGAAAAAATACCGAGGTACTTCTTTTTTTTTGAAGTTAGTTAAAAATAAATAACTTATGTTAAGTTATTAAATGAAAGTTAATATTATTTTTTCTTTACGTATTTATTATATTCAAAAAATTTTATTTGTCAAATTTCAATATTTAATAAGGTAATTTTTAAAATTTTTTTTAAATGAAGTAATCTTAATACATTATTGAAGATCAATTTATGCGGTCACGAAATTAAATATTATTTTCACAATAAAACAAAATTAAAAAATAAAAATAAAATAGGTACCTAGGTACAAAAAACGTTGTTAAATTTACGTTATGTTATAGTAAAAAGTAATTCGTTAAGTTAATAGTTATTAAAAATAATAACTTATAATTTAATTTTTAATTTTTAAACTATGGAGCCTTGATAGTTATCAGTAGCGGCTCGTGGGTAAAATATCTGGTGGTGCACAACCAAAATATACTACGGAATTAATAAAAAATATATTAACAATATTATATTATGTTATTTTCTCTAAAATTTCGATATAATAGGTAGGTACTGTAATAACGAACGTGATGTCATTCATTTTATTAAGAACACACCTTCGTTCATATAAAATATAATTCAATTTGCCTTATGCCTATATAACCTAGATAAGTGATATCCTGATAACATCTGAAAATTGGTAAATAATATAGTATAAACATAGTTGGTGAAAATAAAACTGCGAGTGTGTAAACAGCGCATTATACATGCATTTTCGAAGTGTGCGCAACGGACAGCGCTGCGGTAGTCTCGCGACAATGGCAGTGATGGAATACCACGCAACGGCCGCCGAGTAGCAACCAACAATATAGCGGTGCGATGCGTAATATGTTGGCACAATAATAATATTTACGGGCACGACAATTACTAAAACAGCGATTACTTATTACATATTATCAATATTATGTTGATAGTCAAGATAACTCGGAAGTAACTATCGCATTTTAACTGAAACATATCAATTCAAATTTATTTTTCTACTTGATTTAAATAATATTTTAATTAGAAATAATTTTGTTTTGTATACTTATTTTAAATACTTTTTTTTTACATTGTTATAGTAAATAAATAAATAATCATTATTTAAATATATTCATGTATTTAGTTGTTATTATTAAAATGACAAAAGAATCAATGACAATTTTATTTTTATTTTATTAATGCAATAAAAAGGTTTTTTTTTGCTATACATATTTTGATACTAATATAGAATATAATATTTTTTAATTTGTTAAATTTAAAAGTCCAGTCTACCTTAGTGCTGCGGAATCGTTGAAAAATTGAGATCTATTTACTATAATACGATACTACTTCTAACTCCTAGATACGTCATTCATATTTATTTGAATTATATCAATAGAAGAGAAATGACAAGTACCTACTTTTAATCCATCGGAAATATGTACTAATAATAACTTATTTACGAGTTTTTCGATTATACGCTTTAAGTATTAATGTGTGTTTTAAACGGTCGACAATTTAACCGTCATATAATAGTCAAAATTCTTTACCTACTGTAGAAACCATATAATATCTCCGTGAAAAATTTCTTTATGCTCTTTTTGGAGGTGAAATCAGAACGATAAATGTCGTGTCTTATCTCAATAACCTAAGTTCTAACTTAACGGCATTAATGAGTGAATTTTTTTAACCTATTTTATTTAATCGAAGATTAAGAATTCGTATTTATAGATATTAAATATTCAATTACTCTTATATGAATCGGTCTTTAAAGTTTAAACTTCATTATATAATATTTATTAATAAACAATAAATACAGGTACTTCACTTAATTGTTTTCCATGTGTAATAAGATTAACCAATTAAATGAAATAAAAATTATCAAAATGCATTTATTTTATACGACTTTTTTCTGTTTATTATTGTTATTATTTTTTTAAGAATACCTACATACTCAATTAGTCAAATAGTTCCTTATTCGAGTGACTAGTATAGTGTATTTACGATTTTATCAAGGGTGGAAATCAGTGATTGATCCGAAGGTTAATTAAAAGTGGAATGGAGAGGGGTATTTATGAAATAGATATAAGCATGCAGTGTTATAATATAATTTTGTGTCGAATCTTAGGTAGATGTCGTACTGATCTTGCGAAAGCGTTTGATTCCATTAATTATGACTCCTTTATGTTCCTACTTGATACCTCTGGATTTGGTAATCCTGTATTATCTTGGCTACTTTCTTATTTGTCCAATAGAGTAATAGACCACAATGGATCAAATTCTTCGTCATGAAGTTTACTAATTTTACTGCTTCCTTGGGTGTTCCTCAAGGTGATCACCTCTTTCCTCTGCTTTTCACATTTTTCGTAAATAATGTCAATACCGTTTTCTCCCATAGTAAAATTCTCGGCTTGTAGGTCAGTACTATTGAACATTGTATCTGCCTCTAAAGAGATCTTGACTGTCTTGTCGCTTGGGGTGATTGCCTTGGCTTTAGTTTTAATGTTTCTAAATGCAAATTAATGATGAAAAATGAAAACCATATCCGTGATCTTAGGTTTTTATTTGTTTTCTCCATTAATTCCAAATTCTCATATTGATTACATTATATGTAAATCACTTAAGATGCTAGGCTAAAACAAAAAGCTGATGAGTTTAAGCTTGTTACTTCGTTAAAGTCACTTTATTATACTTTAGTTAGGTTAATTATTGAGTATCGATCGATAGTCTGCAACCCGTATACTGCTGGTAATTGCTAACAACTCGAACAAGTTCAACGTAAGTTCCTCGCCTTCGAGGCTTTCAAATTAGGTATACCGCATCTTCCTAATGAATACGATTCGGTACTTCATGCACTGAACTCGAAAAACTATCTGATCCTCGCTTCTTTAGTGATTTATCCTTTCTCAATAAACTATTCGATGGTAAAATCGACTTTCCTTCTCTTCTGCAACATATTAATTTCCGAGTATCTAAGCGTTGTACTTGTAATTAGGCATTTTTTTAAATTCTCCTTGCCCCAATAACTATCTTTCGAATGGGTCATTAATAAGGTGTATTGCCAACAAGAACCCTCCCCCTCATTTGTTTTATTAATTTGTATTTAATTTTATTGTACTTATATTATAATTTAAAATAATAGATTAATGTATTTTGTTAAGTATTGTCTAATACTATCGTATTATAATATTTACGTAACTGTAAGTATATATATAATATTATTTAGATAAACTGCACCATTGTAATTTTGGGTGCAAGCTGGTGTATTAATAAAATAATAATTAAAATACAATAAATAAGTATGTTATCATTGATAACTTATCAGTACTTACAAGTAAAGGGGATAAAGTGAATTTACCTCTCTCTTATCAAAAATGTAGATATAATTTGAAGGTCAGGTGTGCTAAGCCTTTCATATTCAACTTTATATTACCTATTTTCAAATAGTGATAAAATAACCTCAAAAGGATCTACATGCTATCGCCCTCTTTCAAATTAATTTCCGGAGGAGATACTAGTTTTGGAAATTTTCTCAAAATAGTATAATTTAAAAGAAGCCCATTTAATAGATACAATTTTCACTCACTAATAGTAAAATTGAATTATATACACAAATAAAAATGAATAAACATATCGCATTTATTATATTTTTAAAAAGAATTAGTTCTTAAAAAGTTATAATTAAATTCCAATTTATAATTTTTCATCATAGTTTCATCAAATATATCCTTAACATTATTTTTCATGATCCTATAAATAAGTATTGGACATCATGGCTAGTCTATTTAATCTACTCTATTATTATTATTATTGGTTATTGAATTATAGTGGTATTTATTTTATTTCCTTAATAACATCCCTAAGATAGGGCTTGAACCGAATGGCCCATTTAAAATAGAAAAATGTCAGTTTAGGAGTAAAAGTACAGGGCAGGGTGTACATACTTTATTTGAAAAAGGAATATATGTTCTCTAGGGTACATCTCATTGATGCTTTAGCTCATCTTCATGAGCAAATTCGAAACGGATCTAAGAAAACAATCTAATTTTCCAAAAATCTGGATTAGATATGTAGATGACATTTTCGCGATTATAGATAAAGATTTCAGTTTAGACACTTTTCTTCAACAAATAAATTCACAGTACACATCAATAAAATTTACTTATGAAAAAGAAACGGATGGAAAATTGCCTTTTTTAGATCTTCTGATTAAAATAATAGATAACAATTTAAAATTCGAAATTTTTAGAAAGAAAACCCATACATATAGATATATTCAGATGAACTCGAATCATAGTTGGCAACATAAAATGTGTAGTAATCCCAGATACCTGTTATTACTTATATTATTTTACTTACATGGACAACGATACGTAATACTCTCGTCGGGTGTTTTTCTTTAAATTCTTATTTTTAATACTTGAATATTTTTATGTGTTAAAAACACCTGGTGAAAGCATTTAACACTGTACAATAACAAGACGATTCGGCGCGAGTTCATTTCACCCAAAATATACGGAGACGGGTTCTTATGCAGATGACCCTCGCCTTGTTGTTGTTCATTTACAGAAAACACATTTTTACTATATACTTTTAACTAACAAACGGCATTCCAATGCTAAAGAAATTGTTTTCGTCAATAAGTTGAAAACAACCTCACCCTCGTATATAGACGGACCAATAGGAGCCTCCTCTTCCTATCCCGTCTCTCCACCTTGGATCTACGAAAACACTCGTACGAAAATACGAGAGTGTTGTTAGTTTTTAGTTAGATTAAGATTTTACTTTGTATTGCATGCATACGTACGTTCGGGCTCGCCTTGCGACAGACCAACGACGTGTGTACAATAGTACATAGTAGATTAGAATACTAATCTCAGACAGAGCTTACACTCTGTCTTCAAACTTTTTTAACTTACACAATTAACTTTTGTTAATTAAAACTAACTTTTAACGATAATAAACACCTATAATTAACCACAATTCTAAGTGTTTATTTATTTACAAACCTCAACTTCAACTACGACGAACCTACGGAAAGTGGACAACTGACTTCGTCAATCAAAAGTAGTAGTAGGTAGCAACGTCGTGTCCGACACAAGGGGACACCAACTTCGTGTTTCGAACACCGGGTCGCTACATACGATATTTCTGGTGTCAGGTGTGGGGTTATACTACTTCAAAGGAAAAAACTCCGGCAACGTTTTTCGAAGCTAATCCGGACAAGTACTTTGACACCCACCGACGAACCACTTTCCTCGTTCACCGCCGAAACCCAATATCCAGTATATTGGTCTACGCGCCAGCAGTTTCGTAGCTAGATCATCGAGCCACTACAAATAATTCAAACGCTGATCAGGATACTCTAGACGGTGAGGATTTCAGTATTCGAGAACCAGAGAACCTGAGCCCAGCAGACCAACATTTTTTTTTTTCGACAACTTCAACTTTTTCCAACTTCATTGAGAACATGGCCGAACCAGTAATGTAAGTTATTTTTATAATACTCATGTACGTCTGGGAGTCTAAAATTAGGTAGATGTTTACTAGGAGTAAAGGTCTTGAACCAGAAAAGAACTCCAACGACGAATCTAAGGAAGATTCGAATTTAGGTACTACAGTAGATACAACAGATTTGACTGACACTAGTGACTTAATTAACCTTAACCAAACTCTTAGACCAAACAGTTCAACGACTGCTAACCTTTTAAATATAATGGCTACCGAAAATTTACTAGATTTTAAGGGTGCGATCTCGTTGGTTCCATCGTTTAGCGGGGGGACCGCGTCAGATTTACACACCTTCGAAACGAAATGCAACTTCGTATTAGAAAGCGTAAGTCCTGCGCTCAAACCTTTTATTTTAAAAGCCATTATTGCACAAATGTCGGGAAAAGCAGCTGAAGCCGTTAGATATAGGGAAATCACGACTTGGGATGAATTAAAGGCACATTTTCGGACTATTTTTGGTACAGCGCATTCAATTACCTATTTCCAAATGCAATTAAGTTCTATGAAACAAAACGAAAACGAATCGGTTAAACAATTTTGTACGCGGATAGAACAAACTTATCACGAATTGACTCATGCACTTACCACGAATAAAGCGTCTAGCGAGTCAGCGATAATTGCCAGTACTATACAGGCACATGCTCTGAGTGTTTTTATCGCGAGTATAAATTTTGCAATTCGAATTATTTTAAAAGCGCGTAACGTCGAGAATTTCGAGGAGGCTGTATTAATCGCTATGGAAGAGGAAAAAACATGCGAAGAACCTAAAAAGAATTGGGGGACTAATAACAAATTTGATAAAGGAAAAAATTTTAAAACTAATGTTAAATGCCATAAATGTGGTAAAATAGGTCATTATAGTAACGAATGCCGATCGAGCGAAAATAGAAATCCAAATTTCCGAAATCCAAATCGTGAACCGAAAGTCGAATTTAAAAGAGAATATTCAGGGGGAAGCATAAAATATTGCCGATATTGCAAAAGACCGAATCATGATATCAGTGAGTGTAGAAAACGTAAATTTAACGAACAAAAGAAGAAGGAACAATTAGGAGAAAGTTCGGGAACTCAAAATAGTCGATCAGTAAACGAATTAAAAGATAATCATGTTAGAATTATTTCGCATTATATTGAAAAAGAACACGTTACTTGTTATTCACAAGAATTTGAACCTACAACAATAAAATTTTTAGTAGATAGCGGTGCAGATATGTGTGTCATTAAGCTATCATCGTTAAACGAACATGTTATGGTAGACGAAAGTAAAAAACGAGATATTAAGGGAATTAATTCAGTACCAGTTTTTACGTATGGGACAGTAACTATCACCTTGAACATAGATGGGGC
>JAIPRL010009930.1:0-16546 GCA_025469235.1 Pemphigus obesinymphae
CAACAAAATTTTGAGCTTGATATTCTGGCTCAAAAAAATTGTAATCAAGCGCCCAAAAAGAGAAATAAATACAAAAAACTCGAAGAACGATTAACAAATGCAAAAGAGCGGTAAATAACAATACATTAAAATAAATGTATATTTAATATTATTAATTATATATTTATTATTATTATAGCCTTGAAAATGGAGAAATATCTGTGATGTTATACCTAGATGCCATAATATACCATTTCCATCTAGAGTAATAATTATTAGAAATATTGTTATTTTTTTTAATACCTATATATTATTGAATTTTTTTAGTGACTCGTGTTTTATAAAATATATATACCGTAAATACCATTTCCATTTACCATATTATAAAATTTTGTATTATTAATATTGAATTTTTTTAGTGACTCGTGTTTTTTTAAATATATAATGTAAATACGTATTTTTTAAACATATATTGGTATATTTTTATAGCGTACCCACGTAATAGTTAGTTTAATGTACTACATTAATAGTTTCGGCGAAATGAGATTCGACGAAATGGAATGATACCGTTTTTTTCACATTCATAAAACGTTTTGTAGGTGACCCTTCTATATCATTATCATAGGAATTTTTAATTATAGTACTAGTTGAACTGCCACATTCATCATCTTCATGCAAATTTTTACCAATATGTATAATTTCATTTTGAAGTGTTGAAGCATTCAAAGTGTCTAAAACAATAGACGGTTTAACAGTATGTTTAAATGAAAATGCTGAATGCAATAAATTATAATATGGTGGTGGATCTTCTGGTTGATAAAGTCAATCATTTTTTTTTTTTAATCAACATAATTTTTCTCCAAGTTTCGCAATTTTTGGTTACATTTCATACCTCCTTCTTTGAACGATTCACATACTCGAAATCCTAATTTAATCATCTCTTCATATACTTGTTGCCATACTTTAGTTTTTGGAGTTCTTTTATCTTTTAATAAACATTGCATTGGTTCACTCATAACTAAATTTATAAATACTTCAGTTGCTTGATTGTCTACTGGCCTTGGTCGAGTTGTATTCTATATATGTACTACTTCAGTCATAGTTTGGCTTTGAACTTGGATATCAGAAGTATTGTTGATTGTAGACGTATCATCATCACTATATATAATGTCATACATACAATCCATTTCACAAATTGGCAAGTCCATTTCCATAATTGTAATTTGTACAAAAAAAAAAAAGTAGAATCATAATTATAATTCTTATCAGTGAGATCATAGATAAGTATCAGTAAGATTACAAGATTATGAGTAACCGAATTCAGTTAACGAAGATTTTAAATGGTTGCTGAATCCAGCAACCTGGTTGTCACAAAATGCATTCAATTATCAATCAATTGCA
This sequence comes from Pemphigus obesinymphae, assembly GCA_025469235.1. Classification (NCBI taxonomy): domain Eukaryota; kingdom Metazoa; phylum Arthropoda; class Insecta; order Hemiptera; family Aphididae; genus Pemphigus; species Pemphigus obesinymphae. The sequence goes on from JAIPRL010009930.1 coordinate 1,381, forward strand.
TGGAACACTCTCGCCAAAACAGTTTGTTTGCTGAACGAGCTACCAGGTTTCTCAAAACTGCATCGCCAAAACACGCCTATTTAATAAATTTTTTTAAATTTTTTTTTTCGGATCCAAAATAATCCGTTCAATTTTTTTATTTAAATACTCATCTATTTAAGCCATCAAGGAGTAAAATGAACTCTGATTATTATATAAACAAGGCTATACTATTATAGTTTTTTTGGGGGGATGTGCGAACTTTTAGGCAAACCAATTTTAATATTTCACCTGGCCGTTTTTTTAAAAAGTATATATATAGGTATGTATGTATTATGATGACCTTGAAGCTTTTCCATTAATGAAAGTCCAATTATTAATATAAAAGTGGCAATGGCTAAAACATTATATTATAATTATATTCACACTATAATATATTATATACAGTGGTGTTCCTATAGTGTATACTCTATATACGCCGTATATTCTTATAATTATATAATTTTATTATAATACATTTTTTTGAAAAATCGTGGGTATACTGCGTATGCCCTCAAATTTCAAACGCAGAAGAAAAAAACATAAGTACTGAAGAAAGGCCTTAAAAATCTTAATCTATTTTTTATATTTATGATTAAGTTTATTTTTGAAATTTATATTTATTAATTTTCCACTATGTATGTAGGTCTATACTGTATCTATACTACTTTAAGAAGAAATATAATTACTTTTATTATTTTATTATTTTTCATATTATCGAAATCATCTCTATCCTCGCATCTACTTCTGTAAATTGTAAGAAAAATATAAGTATAATATTGAATGTTTTGGACTTGGGTACTTAACGGTAGAGACGAGACTAGGTGTTAAATCCCCCCCCAACACCCAGCTCAGTCGGCAAAAACTTAAAAGTTGATAATCTTTTTTTTATGCTTATTTCAAGGAATATTAGGAGTATTTCAGAATTTAGTCGGTACCCTTCCATCCCCCCAGAAAAATGTTTTTGGCTCATTTCTCCTTAACGGTTTAGTATACACTCAAAAAAATGTGTGGGAACATCAATGATTATATAGTATATAGGTAGATAGGTACAAGAAAAAAACAAGTATGTGTTTTACGTATAATTTTATATTTCATTAATTAGCTATACGGAAGAATCCAATAGTTACTACTTACTGTTCGATATCTTTTCATATGTACCTAATATATTCGTTAATTGTTATATATAAAAAAAAACTTCGTTTTTTTGCCATGGTCTTCTGAACGGTTTGAATTTTTGAAAAGTTGCGCCATTTTTTGTAGTTCAGGATGTGAAACGTAGAGCACATTTGTGCATATTCAGGGGGCTTTATCGTCTACTATTAACATTAACTGTCCCGTATTGTCATATATAGTATTTGCTGTATTAGCACTGAATAAACAGAAGGGAAACTATAAAATATTTACATAGGTTCTTATGGCTGCCCAAAAAATGGTCGGACATTTTTAAATTGCTACAAGTAACCATACCAGTAAGAAATTGCCTTTATTCTATGAGATTTCGCCATACTGTTAATGAAACAGGTTATTGTGATAACTGATAATATTGATATTTGGTAATATCCTCAAACGTAATGTAAACATAAACAGAACTATATTTTTGATTATTTTTTTCATTTTACTCAGCTAAGGTACCTAATGATAACACTTTTCCATTCCCCCCCCCTCAGAGACTACTAGCCACTACCTAGTGTGTGTGAGTCAGTCAGTGGGTTGTTAACCAGACTATGGAGCGGAGCTCTAGCCATTAGCCGATAGTTATTAGAAATAGTGTAGTGGATCTTAAGACAAAGTGTTTTTATATCATATTGTGTCGTTTTCTAACCGTGAGTACGAATAATAAATTATTGTTCACCGAGTACGATTATCCGTGTTAGTCTGTATTAAAACCTAATCTAGCTATTAAAGCCAAATTATAACGACCATCTGACTAGTAGTACCAGAAGTAATCTGACAATTTTCAGATGTGGGATATGTACGTTTCACCCCCACAAAGTGAAACGTAAGTTGTAATTTTACGTACGTTCGCTATTCATGCCGAACGAATTTGTTTAGAAAACCGCGTTATTTATATCTTTCGCCTTTTCGTATGTAATTGTACTCGTTCTAAATTAATCCGGGAATCCCAGTTACGGTGACGCAGGCTACAGAGTGCAAAATTCGTTTACAGTTTTAGCAAGATGATTGCAAACGAAATCATATAATATTTTCCATCAATGATAAAAGCAAACGGCTGTTTAGTGTTTATCATAGTGATAACTGAACCAAAATAAAAACATGAATTCAACGGTTTCAACTTCAACGACAACCGGCACAACCGTGTAAGCACGTATTAGTGTAAATATGGTGACTATTCCGGAGGACTTATTGCAACAGATGATGCAGCTCATAGCTACAATGAAGACCACAACTGCAGTCACGCCGGATACTCAGTATCAGGTGATGGCTGATTTGTCGAAGACAATAGGAGATTTTGACGGAAATGATTTGAATGACCAGTCTCCAAAATTTTGGATTACTAATATTAACGCCATGGTTGAACTACATCGTTGACCACTTAGTTTCAAGTTGCAAACAGCACGACTACACATTATAGGACCTGCAAAAGATAGGCTGTTTAGTCGCTTAGATGAAATCACTAGTTGGACCGATTTTGAAGCTGCATTCCGAAAAACCTTTGTACGAAAAAACAGTTATACACAAAAATGTATTTCAATGCAAGAATATGTACAGGAGAAAGGTGAGTCTATTACTGCATATTATTTGAAGAAAACAAGGCTCTGTCAAGCATTGAATTTACATTTCGACGATGTGAAAGAACAAGTACTATTAGGTAGTTGGTCTAGAGAACTTGCAAACGTAATGGTAGTTAAAAACCATAAGGATGTTGATGAGTTGTTTGCGGATATTCAGTCATATGAATGTGTCCACCAAGGACGAAAATTGGACGAAACCGGAATGAATACACACAACAGACAAACACTTATAATGAGAGAACTAATCGTAAGGAACAATCAGGTAATACTGCTAGAAGAGGAACATCTCAAGTTCCCCAACAACAACAGAGTGTCGCAGTAGAACATAGTAAAGGCGAACAGGACATGCCAAGACAACGTCGCATATTTTCTAAATGACTAACCAGAGTAACAACTTCAAATGTTATAGATGCTCAGAAGTAGGACATTTAGCGCGTGACTGTCCTAGAATACGATTTTGTTCGAAATGTCATAAGGAAGGACATACAGCACGTTTCTGTACCCGAGGACCACCAAGTACCAAGCATAAATCAGTACCAGCAGACAACAGTTCATCATCAAGAGAAGCCCTACATCTTATAATCTACCCAGCAACTGAACTTGCCCCATTACATGAAAAAGAAGTAATTATTAATGATAAGTATAAACAAGTGTGTCTTATTGATTCAGGATCATCTTTGAACCTTATGAAGAAGTCAAAAGCGGAACGGTTAGATTTATAGTGGATACCTGACAGTACTATTGCCCATGGGTTTGGAGTAAATGCCACAACTCAAGTACATGGCAAAGTTACAGTTCGAATCAAGATAGATAAGGCAATAGTAGAAGAATTGATTGTATATATAGTACCAGATGAGTCTCATCCCAGAGAATGTATCCTTGGACGACAATTCTGTGAATTATCAGATATAGCTTTTGTGAAGAACAAAGATAGGTTAGAATATTATAACAATAATGAATTTCCCTTTGCAGAAAACCCAGGACTTACAAACACTAACGAAATATGAACATTAACGGTAGATGGCGCAGTTATCTTGCCAGCACAACATGTAACGATGGTAAATGCACTTCTAGTTGATAAACAAGTCCAGATCCTATTACGCAATGATTCTACACAGAACCAGATGCTGAATGATGGACAAATTCTAGCAAGAAATGTCAAGATTCCAGAAGAAAATAACCGGTCCATACCATATGATGAACCAATAACTTACAAAGAACGACCTAACCTACTAGATGGTCAGCAATAAGAAGAACTACGGAACCTACTGAATAAATATAGAACATGTTTTGCCACTAATATGTATGAATTATGATGTACTAGTCTAGGTGAAATGAACATTCAATTGAAGGAGGGCAGTAAGCCAGTTGTAGCTGCGATGAAACACGTCACAAGGGTGTCCAGCTCCAGCCGATTATAGCAGATTTACCTTCCTACCGGGTCTAACCTCATCGACCGTTTTCCACGTTGGGATGGATTACGGGGGTCCGTTCTTCGTGAAAGAACAACGTCGCCGGAATGCGCAAGCAGTGAAAGTTTATTTAGTATTTTTCGTTTGTATGTCCGTTAAGGAAGTCCATGTAGTTGACATAATTCATAATACATATTATACAGAATTTTGGAAACCACTGAATTTTCTTAGCTAGCGGAACTAATTAACTAACTAATACGATGTTGGCGATGGCAACTGTATAGGTACATTGTATGCATAATAATATTATAATAACTTATACTCAGTAAATAATTTAAAAAATGTCTAAAATACTATAAAATCATCTAAAAATGTTTTAACCAAAAACATAATATAAATATTAATATGGTATTTAAAAATCAGTTTTAAAAATTATTTTGTTTTTTTATTTTTCTTTTAAAAATCTGGCACAACTTTTAATAAAAAAAAAAATTATAAGTGCACAAAATTCGCGATTAGTGCACATAAATTACTCATAATTTGCACAAAATTATCGATACCTTATGAATTGATTGTGCTTAAGTGGTTGTGCTAACTTTATGTATCTCCCGCCGGATCCCTTCCGAAATTTTTCAATATTTGATACATTTTGTATTGGCTTTTAGTACCATTATCATAATCATAACCAATTGGTTAATGAATCACAACATAACTTTAAAAAAACATATACTAACCTACGTGGATTTAAATGCAACAGTAAAACTTGTCGAAACAACCATATAGGTATACGAAAAAATATTAATTTACAGTTCAAAAAGCGCCGTCAAAGATAATATTATAAAAAAACATATTTAAAATCATTACTTTTATACATGTCAAAAATAAGTAGGTCATCATAATTTTATTGAAAAACTGTATACTTAACTATAGTTCAATATAATTTTTAAGGTAGTTCTCTGTAACGAGTTTATTATACAGAGACAAAAAAAAAACGAATTTCCATCGTTGATTGAGTCCGTAAATATTTTGAAAACTGCAGGTTGGAAAACTCACTATTTTTATGGACTTTTTTACTTTTTAATATTATTATTCCTTGAAATAGTTTTATGAAATCGAAAATCACTAAATGTTTGTCTACCAAATATTAAAATATTAGATATAAAAATTTTAAAAAAATTGATTATAATACTTATAAAATTGCTATATGATGGAGAAAACAAAAATTCAACATGTACTAAAATTGTAAAGTATATTTTGGACCCCCTCCGAAAATAAAATCAAAATAAGACCTTGTGTATATATATATATAATGAAAATCGAAGAAAATTAAATAAATATTTTTACATAATATCGTTCTATATAATTTATTATCTTCGCAATTATTTTTTCTTATAAAGGTAGTAATAGGTATATTTTATACGCGTTAAGCGTAATATTTCACTTTGCTGACGTTTATTTACAAAGTATTCTTGATTATAGACTGCGATACGCGCCCTACTGGCTTAATGTTACATTGGTGTTCTTGATCCAGTAGAATTATGAACAACTATCATGACGTATTGCGATTCTGGTATAATGCAGATTTCGTGTTTTTTAGTACGCAAACGCAGGAACGTCAAATCATCGGACTGATCATCTTCTTTGATTACGGACTTCGATGTCCTAATCAACTGTTGTACCAAACCGGCATATTGAGTGGATGTGGAGTTTTCGAATGTCGATTTAATCGGTATTCCCGCATTGTTCACTATTATTACACCGATGACACCTTCAAGAGATCGAATTCTTTTCAGAGTTTCTTCCACTTGTGTAGCCATTTTTCTAAAAAAATGCTTTAGCTAGAAGGAAAACAGTTTCCAGTCATGTAAACAACTATGTAAATTACTTTTTAAGATGTTCAAACCCTAATGAGTATTTTTAACCATAAACTAACCGCTGGACTAAAGATAATCAGAGTAGCGATTATTCAAAAACAATCTTCGTAAAATATTATTTTCTGATACTGTATAATAAGTTTCCATAGTACTGTATCTTTTAATAAAAAATTAATTTCGAGTAACCACAAATGTATAAATAAAATATAAATATGTTGCGTACCTATTTAATACTTAACAAATTGTTTCCATGGTTCTGGAATCCACACCTTCTTGGGCTGAATATTCAGTCTATTATCTAAATTTACACTACAAAATATATTTATTCCGTCCTTGAGATATCAATATTCTAATTTTTAATCGGTTTTCTATAAATATCTTTACACAAATTCACAAAATACACAAATTGGTAAAAATAGATTTAAAAAAAATATTTTTATATAAAATACGTTTAAGTGAAATATTTTCAATAAGTTTACATAGCTTCATTATACATAATATAAAATACATCACTAGTATTTCTTAAAAAAAAAATTTCAGTACTTTATGAAATGAAAATTTAAATTCTTTTATAATATACACTTTTTTACCCTTTTCACTGAACATAACATATATTATCATATAATATATTAACATATATATAATTTATGGGGGTATATATACACAACCTAAAAGTATATTAATTTTTTTATACTTTAATAACACAAAAATTTGCTGAATGCCAGGAATATTATCGACATTAATTAGAGTAGAATCAAAATTATTACAAACTACCAATAAAACCCCACCTCCTCTACTATTTGACATACTATTACCATCTCTATCATCTCTAAATGCATTATAATTGTAAAGGCCTAATTCAAAATTATTTATAGAGTTATTTAAACATGTTTCAGATCTTGAAACTCCAATATTTTTCACAATTTGTGGAACGCCTTTAATAAACTTGATTATTAAGCCGATTTCACCATTTGATGTACGAGCATCCAACTCATCAGCAGCTTTCTCATAGAATCCCTTTGATAAAGAGTACGATCCGAACTAATGTTTATCTGATAAGAAGGAACTTGTGAAAAAAGTTTTCGTTTATTTTTAAGAACCTCAAAAGTATTTGATGCTGTAAGAAATACAGCTTTAATTAGACGTACTTTACCACTTTGATACCGACCCAAACGAATAACTTTTGACTTTTTGATTTCAGAGTCCACACCAATAGTTTTAATTACATTCTTTACCTGATCCAAATCATAAGTAAAACGATCTTCTAAACGACTCTGAACTGAACTTAGTCACACTCTTCAACATTATAAAAAATTAGATTTGTTGCCCGACTATTACGCTCTTTAATTTCATTGATAATAAACTCATTAACCAAAGATTAATTTGAATTATACGAGCAAGAATTTTTCAAACCTTCAACTTCCACTATCAATTTTTTTATCAACGCTTTTAAGTCAGGCAAGTCCTTGAGACCTCGATCACAATCAGCACAAACATATTTTAAAGATTTATTTTTCATAGAAACACATTCGATCTCCGATGCAATAAGTCCCGAACACTTGTTATGAACAAGAGCAGTACATCCATCGCATTTTATGGGTATATCCAAATCAGCAAACCGAGTATTACAAACAACAGAATTTAATTCAGAGGACATCTTATTGAAATATATCACAAAACTACGAATATATAACTAAAATATAATAATAACGCACAAAACTCGAAATAACAGAAATGAACGTCTGTCCAGTACAACTGCCAACTGATTATTATATATTATATTATTATTATATATAAGCGGACCTCGTTCAACTTTTGAAGCAAGCAGGAATTGAGTTGAAAAAATGGTCATCCAATTGTCATGAGGTGCTACTCCATATTTCACCAGAAGACCACGCCATACACTCGTTGTTTGATCCCAAAGACGACATATCCATCAAAATATTAGGACTCCATTGCTACCCAGTTGCCGACAACTTTAGTTACCATACCTTTCCATTGTCATTGGCTACTACGAAATGGGCTGTCTTGTCAACCATAGCAAAATTATACGATCCAGTGGGTGCCCTAGCCCCAATAATCTTTTGGGCAAAGTTCTTTATGCAATGCATCTGGCAAGCTGGTTTGGATTGAGATGACCCTTTGCCGCCATCATTGGTGCTCGTGGATGAAATTTGAGTCTGAGTTACCTCTTGTCTGTGGAATTCACCTACCTCGACATATAGCGGTCTCAACTCGTCCTTCGACGCAATTACTCGGGTTTAGTGATGCATCAGAGAAGGGACACGCAGCCGTGGTTTATCTCCGCACGGTTGATAACAATGGGCACATACAACTATACTTCACAGCAAAATCTAAGGTAACACCACTGAAAGTAGGGAAGCTTGATCGTTCGTTGACAATACCTAGTCTCGAGTTATGTGGTGCCCTATTTTAGCCCAGACGATACGATGGCTTTGTGTGATGTTTGAAAATGCTATTTCTATCTCAACGATTCACACGTGGACTGATTCCCAGGTGGGAATTTTTTTTTTGTCTTGGTTGACGTTGACGCCATCACACTTCAAAATTTTCGTTACAAACCGATTGGCCAAAATACATGCATTAATGCTTTCATGTCGCTGGAGGTACAAAGCGTCCGTCTTAAATCCCGCAGACTGCGTATCAATAGTAATTTTTCCATCGGAAACCATCAATCATTCTCTCTACTGGCACGGCCCTCCTTTCATACACCTAATTGAATCCGACTGGCCAAATGGAACTTGTGACCAGATACCTCCGTCAGAATTACCAGACTAAAATTAACAGATCCTGTGACATGCATTGTGACGTCATTTCAAGTCCCTCCGTGGTATCTCCGTTTCTCGACATTGAATCGGATGCGACGCGTTAGCGCGTACGTCTTAAGGTACGGTTTCCCTGCAGCGATTTATCGCGACTAGTTCATAGGTTTGACAATAGAGTGGATTCCTACTCGCGATTTGACGCGCCGCGATAAAAATTGTTCACGTCGGTCAGCGACAGTACTAGTCCGGGACTAGTGTTGCGCGTAGTCGCTCTGCGATTTATTACATACGATTTAAACGATGTCTAGCAAAAATGAGCATCTTGGCAAGTTTTCGTACACTCAAGACGAACTTCTCATTCAATATGTGCAAGAAAACAAAGTCATTTTTGACAACTTTGACCAGAAGCACAAAGATATCTTTTATAAAGAAGAAATTTGGAATAGAATTTCCGAAAAAGTGAATTGAACAGGTTTGTATATACCATTTCATATAGTAATTAATTATTTCCAGTAGTTATGTTAAATATTGATTGGTATGTATGTTAAATATTGATAATACTTACGTCATATTATTTTTTATTCTTCTGATTTGAAGCTAAAATTGTATTCTTATTTCGATATTTTTGTACTCGTCATATTTTTCACTAATGGACTATTTATAATTTAAATTTTAGCTGATGACTGTAAGCGAAGATGGAAAAACATCCGAGACACATATATGCGTCAAAAAAAAAAATTATCGATTGGATCGGCTGCTCCAGATAAAAAAAAACCCGGCGACCAAATTGCAATTGTCATTTTTTTTTTTTGATTTTTTTCTAAGTATGCTTTGCTTCGCATAACATGTTGTGTAAACAGCATGCTACTATAATTAAATCATCACAAGTTTCTGGTTCAATACTAATAGGTTGAGAGAAAACTCGAAATACATGGCTCAGTAACCCAAAAGTATTTTCAGTTACACGTCGAGCACGACTGAGTCGATAATTAAAAATGGCTTTATTGCTGTCTCCTCTAGCTGATTTTTGCGAATACGGTCTTAATATATGCTTGTGCAATCTAAATGCCTGATCACCGAGAATAACATGAGGTACTACACAATCAGACCCAGGTAATATACAATGTTCAGGAAATTTAAATGTACCATTTAAAATTTCTTTGCCCATCGTCGATTTTAAGAAAATACCGCTGTCTCCTTCTTTCCCAAATGAACCGACATCTATAGCAATGAATTTATAATTTGCGTCTACCATTGCTAGTAAAACTATGAAAAAATACTTCTTGTAATTAAAAAATAATGAACCTGAATTTCTAGGACAACGAACTCGTACATGTTTTCCGTCGATGGCAAGAATGCAATTCGGAAAGTTCCATTTGGTATACAATTCTTTAGCTTTAGTTGTAAAGTCGATCGTACTGGCATCTGGCAAAAATATTGGCATTAACTTTTTTTTTAAAACTGACAATATTTCTTTCACTATTACACTAATGTAGGTGTGAGAAATGCGAAAAGCAAAAGATATTGAACGAAAGGATTCTCTGAAGCCAAGTATCTACAAAAAAAAATAATGACCCTGTATAAGTTATAAGTAAATTTACGTAAATTACTAACACAAATATTGTAGTATAGTATAAATTGTATAGTTACCTCAATGTAACTGCTAATTTTTCATCAGGTAAAATTGTTCTAGGTACTCTCTAGGTTCTTTTGTAAATTCGTCTTTGACAAACGATGAAATGAAATGAAATTGCTATTGGTTCACACGAAAAAAATCTAGAAATTTATTATTTTCGGTGACAAGATGTTCGTTAATTAGCTTATTGAAAAACCCCTCAGATTCTCTCATAGAAAACAAATTATGAGGGGGTTTTCTTTTCTTTTTAATTAAGTTAAAAATTAATTCGTCTTCAAACACTTCTTCTTCCAGCAACTCCCGAATTATTTTATTATTATTTAAAATTATTCGGTCACTCATAATAAAAATAAATTATTATATTTAATAATGAAATACTTAAAAAAACACACGTTTACGACCGACGACAATAAGCGTAGTACTGATTCAATTTGGGATATTCGCCGCGATTAGACGCTGTAGAGAAACCAGTACAGCGTACGGCGATTTGTCACCACGTCATCGTGATAAATCGATGCAGAGAAACCGTACCTTTACGGTTCATAAAGAAAGCCAAACTTCTATCGAGTCCCGAAGGCCCATTATTCCACTTGGAATTGGAACAAGCTTTAGTCCCAATAATTATAGTTACTGACTAGTCGCACTTCGCAGATTTAGTGTCTCAATTAAACGATGATGATGTTAAAATTTCTCCACGCTCCATGGCACAATTGGCGCCATTCATTGATCAAACTGGTATCATTCGTGTCGGAGGAAGACTCACGCACGTACGGTCCACTGGGATTGCCCAATGTCCAATTCTATTGCCAAAGATGTGACATTTGACAACTTTAGTCATACGAGATTACCATATTGCATATTTTCATGCGGAACCACAACTCTTCGCAGCCCTAGTCGCACGTAACTTTTGGATAATATCGGGAAGATCAGACATCAGACAGCTGGTGTTTCAATGTGTAACATGTGCGCATCATAAACCACAAGTGCCACAACCGTTCATGTCCGATTTATCTGCCGCACGAGTTCGCCAGTCACGTCCCTTTTCACACGTTGGCATTGACTTTGCTGGGCCCATGGCTAATTAAGGATGGACGCCGGAGAAATTCGCCTTCAGTAAAATGCTATTTAGCAGTCTTCGTGTGTATGTCCGTCAAGGCTGTTCATGTAGAAGTATTTTCCGACTTATCTACTAGAGCATTCATTGCCTCTCTACATCGATTTGTGTCAAGGCGAGGAGTACTGCCTGATATGTATTTGGATTGCGGTACCAATTTTGTCGGGGCAGACAAGACGTTACAACACTTCTTCAAAAATATGCAACTCAAACTTCCGTCATTAATGATGTTTTGTGCCGGTGGTATTTCAATCCCCCCGCCACACCACATTTTGATGGGTTATTGGAAGCGGCAGTCAAGTCCGTCAAATTTCATTTAAAAAGAGTATTTGGCACCCAAATTTTGACTATTGAAGAATTATCAACCTTAACGAGTAGAATTGAAGCAGTGTTGAATTCCCGCTGACTTCCTCATCGACCAGCCCTTAACCGCCATTCCCGAACCAGACAATACTTTCATCGCCTCGAATCGGCTGAATCGTTGGGAGCTTCTCCGGCAAATGTATCAATCCTTTTGGGACCGCTGGGCAACCGAATATATAACGACGTTACAAGGTCGTTCAAAATGGGTTCATCAGTAGCCTAACATCAAGATTGGAGATTTAGTCTTAGTGCAAATCCCAAATCAACCACCGATGAATTGGAAGTTGGGACGTATAGACAACACCCATCCCGGTCAGGATGGTGTTGTACGTGTGGCAACTATTCAGACTGCTGATGGCATAATTAAATGACCAGTAGTGAAGTTAGCACTACTTCCTATTGAAGATTGTCATTCCGAATAAATAATCCCTTTTTTCATACAAAATTATTTATCCTTATCCTTCATTATTTTATTTAAGTTAAGCTCATTTGGCGTTGATATACACTCACCGAAAAAAATAAAGATAAAGATGTATTCATAATATGTTGTAAGACATTCTGTCTTCTGAAGGGGGAGTATGTTCACGCTGAACAGGATAAGAGATAAGAATAATATCTACTGGGCTGCATCGCCGCCGAACCAGTGGTGCTGTGACACCCGACATCGTCGTTTGTGTCGTTTTCCATTTTCGTGGCTTGAAATAACTAAACCACTATTAGTATAATAATATAAATTATAATATAATAAGATATTAATTATAGCTACAGTTTTTATATTATGATATCTCGTTAAATTGTGATCTCAATAATAATTAGGTACATAATTTATAATAAATACAAATTATTCATAATTTTTATACAATTTTGAACCTAATACTCACTTATATAAACACCTAATTTAAAATGGTTAGTTGTTATTTAAATGAAAAATTTTAATAGAGGTACCTAATTTATGTGTTAATACATTTTCTTCATAAAACCTATGATATATGAATCATAAACGTTTGACATCACAATCAAATAAAATATAGGTTTGTTCATTTCAAACACTTCAATTTAAAAACAAAATAATGTTGCTTTATATTTTAACTTACTAGTCACATGTATTCCTATACTACCTATATGTGTGGTCTATACTCTATAATAAGTAAAGTAATGTATTCTAAACTGATTTATTTACATGAAAAAAATTCACAATATATAAATATTTTGTACGTTAAAAGTTATAGCTAAAAATTGAGAATTGCGTCCGTTCTACATAACACTGTCGATGTATTAATTATTATAACATTAGATATTAACTGTATATGTAATTTTAATGAATTTTAATTAGGTAAATGAAATTTGAAAAATGATAAAATACATCCGCGGCAAACAAAATATAATGATAAAATAAAGTAAAATTGATAAACCGCGGCGAATTCAAATGGACCAATCAGAGCAAATCGGTTCTGAGTGTACCTACATTTGCAAAATACGCTTCCAGTCCATACTATCGTAGTTCATGGTATTGCTACCATTAATTATAGTTAATATAGTAACACCAAAGTGTTTTGGGTTAGATTCGCGCTTGAGTACGCCGGATAGGTTCAAAGTGAGAGTAGATACGGGGAATGTAGGAACATTGACAGATAGGAGTAGGGAGTTAGCAGAAGTTTTGAAGAGGAGGAATGTGAATATTTGTTGTGTGCAAGAAACAAAGTAGAAAGGGGAGAGAGCAAGAGAAGTTGGAGAGGTGTATAAAATCATATATTCAGGAAGGAATAGTACAAGGAATGGGGTGGGAGTGATATTAGATGAAGAAATGAAAGGAAAAGTGGTAGAGGTGATTAGAAAAAGTGATAGGGTTATTATAGTGAGAGTAATATTAGAGGATAAAGTATTAAATATAGTAAGTGTGTATGCTCCACAAGTGGGATGTGAGGAAAGTCAGAAAGAGGGGTTCTGGCAAGAGATGGATGAAGTATTGCAAGGAGTACAAGGAAATGAGAATATTGTAATTGGTGAGGATATGAATGGACATGTAGGCTGTGATAGAATAAGATTATGATAGAGTGCATGGAGGGTATGGGTATGGAGAAAAAAATGAGGCTGGAGAAAAAATACTTGACTTTGCATCAGCATATGAATTAGTAATTGTGAACACTTTTTTAGGAAGAGGGAAGAGCATTATATAACTTATAAGAGTGGAGGGAACAAATCACAAATTGATTATTTTATGTGGAAGAGAGGGTGTTTGAAACAGTGTAAGGACTGTAAGGGGATCCCCGGGGAAAGTGTGACAGCACAACATAGGTTATTTTTTTGTTTTTTTAAATAATGAACCCAGTGAATTGCTAATAAGGTGAAAAATAATCATAATGGCATTAAAGGAGAATATGACAATGCACAATATCTTCTGCAACCTAAACCAATTATTGTAAAAACTTTAAAACTATTTCCTTGTTGGTCAGGAATTATGGGAGAAAAATTTGATTATGGAAAGAAACCATCTCTAGTGCAACAATAGAAAGTGATTTTCGTAATTTAAAAAATAGAGTATTCAAAAATGATCAAATGCCACTTACAGTTGATACATTCGTCAAAAAATTAATGTTATACTAAAAAGGTGAACATTTATTAGTTCGAGGAAATGCAGAACAAGGAGAGCACCTCAAGGAGGGCATCTATCTCCTATTCTATTTGCACTATTTGTTATGGTATCAAAGATGTGGTAGAGCACTGTGAACTACTTATTTTTGCTGACGATATTAAGCTATTTCTCCGTATTAGTTCCACTGATGATTGTGAACTGTTAGAATATGATCTTAATTCTGTCGCTCGTTGGGCTCGGGGACTCGGCTTGGAGCTTAGTATTCCTAAATGTCATACCATCACCTACACTCGTTCTTGCGAGAATATCATGTTTCAATACTCTGTTGACGATTTTGCTCTAAATCACTCAGGTGATTGTGTTATGGACCTTGGTATTTCTTTTGATCGGTCGCTTACTTTTCAGACCCATATAGAGAAAATTTACATGCAAGGCATTGAAGCTTCTCGGATTTATTAAGAGAATTTCGGCTGATTTTAAATTGTCTAGTTCTCTTAAGACCTTATATTCCTCTTTAGTCCGGTCTGTTTTGGAGTATGGTTTAATTATTTGGGATCCATGCACACTCGATGGTAGTTGTCAGCTGGAAAGAGTTCAGCGAAAATTTTTGAAAT
>JAIPRL010009931.1:0-16544 GCA_025469235.1 Pemphigus obesinymphae
TCTATCCACGCACATACACACCGTGTGGCCGACCGAGTCGGTTCAAATAAAGTGTTAAGTGGTGCGCACGAAGCATTTTTGGTGTCCGGTGTGCGCGTATTATTATTATACGCCGCCGGCCCGTACACTAGCTATACAGACTATCTTATAATATGGTCAGAAGTATTAAATGTATATAGTTGATGTAGTTGTGTTTATTTTAACTATATAATACCTACTGTTAAAAAATTGTATCGGTAAATAGTCCCAGAAAAATAGGTAGGTATAGTTGTATCAACCTAATTATTAGATTTGATATATAATTATAAATAAACTTGGAAAACATACAGTGTAATATAGAGTATAAGTGTACACATACTTGGAAAATATATTCAACTACCTATATAATATAGTTCTAGTAACAATACCTTTTAGTTTTTTAACCTAATTATTAGATTGAATGTATTAATTTATATGTAGGTACTTCTAGTATAGTATGCACCTATTGATAGTTAGCTAGGTTTTATGTGCAAGTAAATATTATATCATAATACTAAATTAATTATAGCCGATTTATTTGTGTTTGTTTAGGATTAATTAATTGAAAAAAAAAAAAAAGTTTTATGGGTCAAGTATTGAAAAATAAAAATTAAATTTTAAAACAATTTGAATATACTTTTATACTTAAATACATTTAAGTGGTTCGGAGTGTAAATATTTTATAGCCGCCTATATTAATATTATTTTACTGTATTATCTCACATTTACTTATATAAATAATAACGAAAATACGCCACTAGTTACAACTTATTTTAATAGGTAGGTAGGTACCTATATTGAAATTTAAAAAATAGCATAAACATGTTATTTTTGTACATAAATACTTACTTTGGTTTTCCACATCGCATCGAAACGGGATAAGTCATTTTTCGCCCAGATATTCAATAGTTTCCATTATACCCGAAAAAAATGAATTAAATCATAAAGTTTTTGATTGGCACTGAAAATAACAAAATGGTTGTTGAAGTATGTGTACGTAGTTAAAAGTTCATTATTTTTTATTAATTTTTATTTATAATAATTGATATTATATATGGATTCTAGATACTCACAATTTTTAACCAAAAGTAATGATCGGATAATTTATAAATGAGAAAAAATTTGTATTATTATTTAATAAGTTAATTTTTTAATAAATATAAATATCCATAGAATTTCTGAAATATATTCAACGATCGATTATGATATTGATAGATATCCAAAGACATAATATTATGTTCAGTGCCATAGAGTAACTGTATCATAGACATTGTAATTTTATATTTTATTAGGTAGGTATTTACATTTTATATCATACGTCATGGGCCACCAAATGGCGGCCCGTGAACAAATTTTATCCGGACACATTATATGTGTTATTATTGTAAATTATTATTTTTGTTAAATATTATTGGTTTTTACCATGAATTTTGGTTAAAATATGTGTCCAAAATGCCCAACGCTAAAATTATTAATACTGAAAATGTGTACGATGTTTGATTCTAAGTATGTTTGTGAACATCTTTTTCAAAAATAAATTATAAACAAGTTCAGATCCCGGCTAACCAACAAACATCTTGAAATGATTATGAAGATAGCATGCACTAATCATACCCCCAATTTCAAACAGTTAGTCCAGAGCAAGATTTGTCATTTTTCTCACTAAACAGTTTTCTATTTTATTGCATTTATAATTAATTTTTATTTTTCAAATATTTGTAATATTAATATATGATTTATGTTCTTAATGTTTATAAACAATAGCAAATAATAAATAAAATAATAATGTTCTCATTACATCTAATTTTAAAACAATACCTATTGTCCTATTATATGTTAAAAATAGGTAAGTACTTAGAATTTTGATGTCCCGCGAAAAAATTTCAGATTCCTAATGTGGCCCTTCAAAAATATTAATTGGTGACCCCTGTCATACGTAGATATAACCATAAATTAAGGATCCCCTCCGAAATTTGTTCAACATTTGATAGGTACCTATGTTTACATATGTAAACTGGTGTCTTTTAATGACATAATTGTCAAAATAAATATACTATATAGTTTTGAATACATAAGAAATGATATCATAAAATAATTTAGATGTCAACATTGAATTTGATCTGTGATTTCACATTGGATAGAGGATAATATGAGTAGTAAAACATAACTTTTCTAAGTAATGAACAACCTATTAGTTCAATTATTTTTAATATTTATGAAGTGGATTGTTTATCTAACGAGTTAATATTAATTCATTTGGAAGAAATTAAAAATAAAATTATGCTTTTAAACTTGAAGGATGGTAAAAAAATAGCTGTGCCTATAATACACGCACATACCTAATTGTTGATGAATTATTTCATAATATGCAAAATATATATACCTAAATTAAAAATAAAGTGTATTCATTTGTTGATCAAATATTCTTCATATAAAAGGTATCTGTATTTGTATATTAAATTAAAATGTATTTAATTTATTATTTGTATGTTTTTAAAATTAACCTATTCAACAATATTATGTTGGACTATAATTACTATAATAACATTGTGCATTTTATTCTTATAATTAGGTATGTAATGTGTGTATATTGAATTTATTATAGGTTTTTCAAAATGTGGGCAGTTGTAAATTTTGTTGAGGAAAACACTGTTGAATGTGTACCACATTTTTGGTACAAGAACAATTTATGTGCTTGGTCAAATAAAAACTTATAAAACTCCAAGAAAGCAATCGAACACCGTTACAATCCAAATAGTGTAGAGTTTGACTTTTTCAAAGCAAGGCTCATATTAAACAACATTGCTGGTATCTATAATAAACAGTTTTGTAATTAATAATTATAATATATTTGAATATTTTGAACAACAATAATTGTAGGTACTTTATCTGAAGCTAGAAAAAAGGCCAAGCGTGTAGAAGAAACATCCGAACTATCCTCTGCTAATGATGATAAAGAATCAAGAAAAATGAGACATAAAAGAATATTGTCAAGCTATGAGGATGAGGACATTCAGATTGAAAACAATCAATTAAGCCGAAAACAAACATTTAAAATGCTTCCAGCTCTTGAAAGTCCCCCACTTTATTCCGTTAATACTGACAATGGTAAGATTCTTGTTTGTTGCTAATGACTTAATAATATTATATTGTTTTATTTTAGAATATAATAATAATATTACTAGGTATTTTAATATTATAGTTTTGAAAAATAATTGTTATTTTATTAAATAATGTAGGTCTCAAGAAACTTGCACAAATGTTTTTGGGTTGTCCCCCTGGTTCAGTTGATTCAGAAAGGTGCTTCAGTACAGCAGGTCTTGTGTGCTCAAAAAAAAGAAGTTTACTCTCAACAGATAAAGTGAAACAAATAATTTTCTTAAATAAAAATTTAAAATACTTAAAATAGTATTCGATAATTGTATTTCTATTTAGTATTTTCTAAATTAAATAAACACTAATAAGTATTAACTTGACTTTTAAAAAACTTTAAACTGTATTAACACTGCAGAGAGAGGGAAATTCTACAGAGACTAATACTATAATTATTAAGCATGTCTGTTATCAAAATTAACACAATATATACAAAATTGTATGTATATATTAAAATAAAACCGTTTTTAAATTAAAACTATCGGATCGGATATCAGTTTACTATCGGTAAAAACTATCGGAAAAAATGACTATCGACCCATCCCTAATTTTTACCAAGGATCTCAAACGTAACAAAATAATGCGTTCAAAATGATAAAAATTCATTCAGTTTTTTTTTTTTTTTCAAAACGGAACAATATTGTTTATACTGTTACGTTTCGGAACAATTTACATTCGTGATGTTGTAATTGCATTACATTCCAGAAAAATATACGTCCAGAATGTTATAGAAATAGATTCATTATGTTTCGGAACGATATACTGACGCCAGAACCATTATTCTTGGTCGAATATGGCAACTAGCAAAGCTGTGACGTGACACCTTAATTTTCCTGACCGTAACGCAATTTAGTGACATTTGAGTCAGACGTTCCCAAAACTTTTCTAGTAGATCCAGAACAAAAAATTCTATATTATTATACAATATCCTACAATTATTCATCTCCTATCGGCTATCTCAAAAAACGAATTTGTATATCCCAAACCTCATCCAACCCACCACCTTCCAATTTTAATCTCCTCTCCCCTAAAAAAAAAACAATTTCACGTAAATCATTTTCATTCACTTTTTTGTTGGGCTCCCATTTACGCCATAATTGGTCGACCAAGACCAAACCTAGGCATCTATTCTATATTAGTTGTGGCTAAACTTAAGATATTGCAAACAAAAATTCCCCAAGTTCCTCCTCAATAACTCTTCAAAAAATGTAATTTTAGTAAATTATTTTTCTCATTTTTCAACGTTTTCTCATTGTAAAATTCCCGAATTTAATTAATTCTCATTAAAATTAGTAGGGACTGTGTAAAAGTAATGAAACGTAATAAATCTGTAACGATATACGCTCAGAACGTTATAGCTTTATTAAGTTCCCGGACAATATATGAAAAACAATATGAGAAATAATGTTTTATTCGTTTTGCAATCCCTGGTTTTCACCGATCCTATGAAAACGATCTAGTGAAGACAGGCACTTATTTGCATACATAAGTAGAATATTATCTATCAAAGGTGGCTGCAGAAATATAACCCAGGAGGGGGGGGGGCAAAGTAAAAAAATTTACATTTACCCTAAATTATAATATAAAACAAAAAAAAATATATTATAATATTTACCAAAATACTACGACTTTTCCTCTCTCCCTGCAAGTGACCATATCTATTAGTCCAGGCAACGAAGAAAAAATATCGGAAATAATTCATGTAGATGCCATTTTTGGCACATTTATAAGGAAGGTGTCCTTAACAACATACTAAAAGTACTATTAGAGGAGGGAGTGAAGCTAAGATGTGAGGGGCCTCTAAAGGCCCCCTTCTAATTTTTCATTAATAACTCAAAAACTATTAACTCTAGCGAAAAAATGTTAATTTACAAAATAATTTGCATACAATTTACTATAAAAAATGTACTATACATATTTTTGTTAAAATTAATACTTAAGGAGATATGGAGGGGATAAATTGGAAAACTATACAAAAAAAATAGGTTTTTATTGTTAAAAATGAAATAAGTGTTTATGATTGTATCTTGAACATTAAATTTCGTCAAAATCTATATATTATATTTTTTTCATTTATCGTTCACCCAGAGAGGAGGGTTTGTGGGGGGGCTCCCCCCCCCAAAAAAAAGTTCTTAGATCGGCACATTTGACGAATATTGATATTATAATTACACAAATTGATTGAACTTTTTTTTACGCTTATAATACTCTTATATACAGGGGCGTTAATGGGGATAATTCCCCCCCCCCCCCGTTCATAAAAAAATAACAAAAATAATTTTATTCTTAAAAATGAAATATTTATCGTTTTAAATATTAATAATTAAAGAATATATCTTTAACATTAATTCTCATCAAGATCATGATAATGATGATCATCATCATCATTACATCATCGATGCCGCCTTCGATGGAGACTCCGTTTGTACATGAGCTGAACCACACGCCGCGCGCACTGGAGCACTGTTGCTTTGCGGCAACCACAACGTACCTCACACCCAGTCATACATCGGCAAAAGATCATGTTCAAAACGGAGTCTGGTGCCACAGGGTCGTTCATGGTAACTGGGTTGAGGATCCAATCTTTTCCTCTGTTCCAATCCTAGTGGATGGATGTTAGGGGGTTGCCAGGCTACTGTTGAATAATCCATAAGAAAGTAATAAGATCAACGCAAGTATTTAGCACAAATTAACATTTGTAATTTAAAATGCGTGTGGTCCATTTTATAGAGTTGAAAGAAATTCAAAACTTTAATTAGCGTTTCCTAAAAAACTGTGTTTTTGAGATGTACCCCTATAGTTCTCAAAGTGCAATATGTAAATTATGTAAATGTATTTATCTGTAGATATACTCTGAGCGAGTGTTGCTTTGAAGCTCCTCTGGTCGGAAAAAGAGTAGAGTGGCCATGTCTGATTTGGGCTTCGTTGATGATTTCAAAAATTCCGAGTACCGATGTTTGTTTAGGTTGTCTTGATGTTGCGGTGCTTAGTATACAACCAAAAAAATCTTCTCGCCAGCCTTTTCAATATCCTCAGATAATGTTGAGGAATCTCTGAATATTGTTGAGATGTTATTTATGAGGCCAGGATTTGCTGTGAAGAGCTTATAGCGATTCCCACTTTCCTCTTTCCATGTATCGCCGAGGTGTTGTCACATCCGGAGAACCTATGGAGAAGGAGGATTGTCTTGGCGAATGGAAGCTGTTGAACTTGTCGCACCGAAAACAATTTGTTCTCCACCTTCCTAGGACCTGACTTCATGAAGTACATGTAGATAGATGGTGGTACCAATCCAATGAGAACTATCTAGTCCACATCCTTCCCAGCTATTTCTAGTCGGATGTACAGCAGCTTTATCCAACCCACACCTTACAATAGTGCCATCAGCATCTCCTGTAGTAACAGTTGTTAAAATCCCTGCGACTGTAATTTTCTCGGTGAGCAAGTGAATCAGTTTTCTTTAGTTCCTTTCATTAGCAAGAAAATGCTCCGGTCAAACTGTGATGGTCGTGCTTTCATCGGCCGAAGTTTTTGTGAGCGCTCTTCGCTTCTGCTCTGCTCATTTTGTTTTTATTTATTTATTTAAATACAACTTAATATTAAGAAAAAGAACATATTTTCAAAGAGATTTTAAAATAAAGTTGTATAAGTAAGATAAAATGCTTATCGCATAGCTAAATATACTCGTTAATAGCTATGGCTCGTAAATTTTAAAAGATTATTAAGATATGGAGGTGTTATACAAGCGTAATCAATTAGTTTTATCGGCGACGATAACTTTTATTCGACAATATGAGACATAGCATACATTTGACAGGCCCGAGAAAAATATTACAAATATAATATTAAATATCTTTTTTTTTATGAATGGGGGAAGGGGGCAATTGCTCCCATTAATACCCTCTTCATTATAAGCATAAAAAAAAGGTCAATCAATTTGTCTAATATTATAATATCAATATTTGGCAAATGTGCCGATCGAAAAACTTTGAGGTGGTTAGACCCCAACCAATCCCTCTGAGCACACTAGAAATAAAAAAAATATAATATATAGATTTAAATATTGATTTTAATGAAAATTTGAATTATATAGTGTTGCCCCGAATGTGGTAAACCATATACATGTATGACAATAATCAATAAATGTTGACGCACTATATACCAACATAGCATGGTTTGACTATAGCGAAGTAACAGAGTGGAAACCAGTCACCGCCTTTTAAGGCTCTTTCTTAACGTGCTACAGGTATACTATGTATGTTGCAAAAATTAATTATTTGATAAGTATCTATTTATTAAACAAATAATAATTTGGATTTGGATTACTATTTAAATTAAAAGTAATATTATTCAATTTAAAAATTATATTAATACCTAATGTAAAATCATGTACAACAAAGATCTTAAATAAAATTATAAATTATATTAAAAATACAATTCAAGTACAAAACAAATATTAGGTACATAAAATGAAAAATTATTTAATAATAACCATTCATGTATCAATAAATTAAATTATTATAAAATCAATTATACATAATGTAATAATTATATATTCTTATTAATAATATTCTTAATACTATTATAATACTATAGATTTCATTATAGCTATTTATTATACAAAAATGAAAATATTATAATGGCATAGACATTAAAGATATAGATTGACCATTTGACATTAGTAGTTGTAGGCATTCCCAAAGATAAGTACCTATATAGTTCAGTTCAAGTAGTATTAATTTATTTAATAATAAAAACTAAAAAAAAATGAGATTTTTTTTCTCTTCGGTGTTAACATGCCATCTTCGCCCCCCCCTCCAATAATGTGACCACTAATATATTAAGCATACGCATATCATTAATATCTATGAATTATGGCGATATTACTTTATATATAAACAATATTAAGTTTGATTAAAGTAAAAACGTTCTATCTGGTATAACCTGAAATAAAATATAAAAAAAATATTAATTTTACATTTTTACTTTACTTTTTTTTATTACAAAGTAAGTTTATTAGGAAGTGCAAGTTGTACAATATTTAAATTATAGGACACTAAAAATATAGGTAAATAATAAATGAATGAATAAAAAAATTTATATATTTGGTGGTAGTTGTGCATAAGAAAACACAAAACAAAATAATATTCAAAAAGAAGAAATATTGAGAAAACGAGATTTTGTAAATACATATTATATACACATAAACCATAATTTTTCATTATTTTTGGTAGTTACCTTTACATTAACAAAAATTGAACTCTTTAATTTAAAGTACAAATTAATTATTTCAAAATTGTATCTAATTAAAAAGCTCTACACCCAAAAAAGTCTACTTGACTTTTTTTTACCTATAAAGATGTATACAGCATACAATAAATACATACATACATACATTAAAAAAAAATTAAAATTAAAATTTTTTTTAAATATTGGAAATTAGCCAATAAATTTTGTAAATTTTATCACATTAATATTGTGCTACTGTAAATATTTTGTGCAAATTTTAAGCACTTTTAAAAATTTTTAAGTTTTCCTTTGCACATAAAAAAAAACTACTGAAAAAATTTTAAATGACTTAAGTAGCAGCTAGAATTTTACTTCATAATTAAGAAAAAGTCTTTACTCCTATACAATTTCTTCTACCCGAAGTATAGTTTTCAGAAAAAATAGATTATAAATATCATTGCAAACCCAAGAGATTCCTCAATTTGCTCAAAATTTAATTTAAAATTAAAATTTTACTTTATATTATTTAAATTAACAAATTATAAAAAAAAGTATTTTGTTGATTTTATATATTAAGCATTATATATTTCTATTAACTTTTTTTATAAAACGGTTTAAATTTTAAGTTGCTTATTTTGTATATCTACCTACCTAATTTAAAAGTTGTTTATTTATATTTTTTCTGTGTATTTAGTGTTTGAATAGAATTTTAAAATATTATTATAAAAATAAAACTTAAAGAATTATATTAAACTTATGTCAATATTATATTATGTTTACATAAATTTTTTAATGTTTTTAACATGGTTAGAATTTTATGGGGACATGTAAAAAAATTACTCTTTAACAATAAAAAATCTAAAATTATGCCTATGGAAATAATAAGTAATGACTAATGTAAAATCATAATTTTTGTATTAAAGTTATAACCTTTAATAATTTTTTTGATCAATAAAATAATAAACAATTAGGAAATATCCATTTTTTCAATTTTTAATACATACCTTGATCAAAGATTTCTAAGCTTTTCATAAGTATAACCCTTTTTGAAAAATGTAAATTTTAGTGACCCACCTAAAGTCATAGTAACTCTTTTTTTCTCATCTATATGATTAGTGGTTAGATAAAATCATAAAATCAATATTATTTTAATATAAAAATAAAATTTATTTGTATTATAAATTATAACATTGATAATATATTAAATATGTAAAATTATAATTTATTATGAATATTAAAAATAAATTCTCAAAGACACATACTTTTAACATTGTAGCCAAATAATTTCAAGACCTTAATTTAAAAATATGAATAAGAATAACATTTTGTTAAAAAAAATAAAACTACACTATTAATGATCCTCTATTTTTTTTGAATTTATTAAAAATTTTACTCAAATGGCCATGTTTTGTTCCTCATAACAATTTATACTGTAGTCCAATATGGATTTTGAAATCAAATTTTAATTTATCAATAAATTAACTTTTAATCGGCTTTTTACTTTTTAAATTTTTGTATCCAATATTTTAATATTTGGTTGACAAATATTTTGTCATTTTAAATTTAATAAAACAACAATTTTAAGGAATAAATGAAAAATAATATTAAAAAACTAAAACAGTAAATCAAAAAAAGAGTTGTTGACAAATTAAAATCAGTTTTCAAAATATTTATTAGATAACTCTTTTTTTATCAAACCTTATGATGAAAAAAAATTAAGTATTTTTGCATATGTGAATCTCACCACAAAAAATTGCCATTATTTTTGACTTTGTTTATATGTTTAATATATTATTTAAAACATTTTAGTCACCCAAAATAATATCATTTTCTTAATATTTTCAAAATATAATAATGGTTCATTACACTTATAAACTACTTTAATTTAAAATGTCAATATAACATTATAAAATGAACTAATTTCTCTAAATTATAATTCACTAAATACACTAAAATCATATTATATATTTTGAATGGAGTAATAAAACAAATGTTTTAAGATTATGATAATACTATTATATATTTTATTCAGTCTAAAAACTTCCCACTTTTAATTCTTTATAAAGTAATAAATAAGAAAAATATAATATTTAACTGGTTATATACAATACAAATATGTATGTCAAAAAACATATAAGTAGCATATTAATGATTATGCTAATTATGTCTTTAAATTTTTATAATATTTAAAATTATTAATCATCATTAAATTTTTATTAATACTTTGTCTCCTTTCAAATTATAATTCGCTGGCATGTTATTCCACACAGTGGTAGCAATTGGTGTGGCTAACAATACAAGGTAGGAGTAGAAAAATATTTTTGCAATAACTATTAAATTCACAGAATTATAGAGAACTCAATTTGAATGCAACACCATTACCAATGAGGATGGCGTTTGCTTAAACGAAAATTGTTTTTCTGCATAATGATACTCTTAGCCGAGACAAAGTACTTATATTATAATTGTAATAAAATATAAAGATAATTATTTACGTATAGGATGATTTTCTTCTCTGGTATCAAAATCATTCATATCTTCATCATCTTCTACAAAAAAAAAAATTATATATATACATATATTAAACTACAATTTCATAATAATAATTTTTATAATTTTAACCTACTACATTATTAAGCTATCATAAATACAATATAATTGATAATTTATAATTAAAATATGATCATTTTTCTAAATTTGAAATTGTATAAAATGTACAGTTTATTAAAAAGTAATATTGTTAAGAGTATATCAGGGCAAACAATTTTCAATGAAAAACTCATATTAGCATTTCTCATGTTTAACTACTTACAAACATCTTAGAAATTTGAAACAAAAATAAATCATAGATAACAACATTATCTAGTGCCTTGCATAACCTTTTTTCGATATTTCATTTTTTTAAAGTTATATTTATTTTAAAAAATCAAAAAAATTAGTTTTTAAATAACTCATAAATCATGTTTAAATGCATGTATTACAAAAGGATTAAATAGGACGCTACATAATTTTAATCTTTTTAATATTTTTTTTTTTTGCTTCATCTTTTTACTATATTTTAAACTTATTATAAACGAGAAATTCTCAAGTAATATTTTCAATAAAATATTATAAATCTATAATAAACAAACACAATAAAAAATTATATAGTAACAGAACCAATTATTATTTATTTTTAAAATGAATATAAACATTTTTCAATTGCTAGATTTTCATTTTACTCAAAATATTCTAAAATATCACCTATATAGAACCCTTAAAAATGGTTGCGCTGACATCCTCATAATAGTCCAATTTTTAAATTAAACCAATAACTATCAACAACATGTAAATAATATTTAATCAAAATGTATTATTATTAATTTAATAAAATATTGCATACTGTCAATCTCACCATCCTCTTTGAAATGGTCTTGGTCATAATCATCTTTATAAGAATTATTTTTTTGTTTTGACAATTTGTCTTCTTCATTGCTAAACAGCAATTTAAAAAATGAAATTAATAAAATACATATAATATAATTTAGAATTAATTATACTTATTTAATTGTTCTTTCTTAACAATCTCTTCTTGAGGTGGTGCAGGCATAGCTTTCATAGACTCATTTCCATTAGTTTGTGATTCCTAAAATAAACATAGAAAAGTTCATACCGTATATAATTTACGTCTTATTGTATAAAATAAATATCTGGGCTCATACTTGTGTTGGACTAGATACATTTTGAGGGAAAATATTAATAGCAGAATTTATATCCATACTAGGCTGATTAATTGGATTTGCTTCATCCTGTGAAACAATTAAGTTGAATTAAATAAATATAAGATTTATCCACAATTTTATAATAATTTGTATTTTAAAAATATACTACGTTTTCAATATGTCGAGATTCATTTGCAATCACTTTGAAACTTATCTAAAACAAATAACATTGAATAAAATTATAATATATAATAAAATATAAAACATCAAATATTATATAAAAATGCAAATCATACCATTGGTGTTGAACTTTTAGCCGTAGCTCCGTCAATTGCTTGTGGATTGATTGCAGGAGTTACTGAACTTGACTTTAGTTAAACAAATATAATTTTAGAAATAATTCAACAAAACAATAAATTATGATTTTATTATGACTCACCTTTGTAACATTATCACCCTTCTGAATAAATTTTACATTTAATAAATCATTAGATTTTTGTAAACTGTTTTGATCACCTTCAATCTTTTCTTTTCCGCTATCCAATTTCACTTTTTCATTCTTCAAGTTTAAAAACAAAACAATTTTTATTAACACAAACAATAAATTATAATTTACTCTTGTTTATAAGTATAATATGTTAACTAACTTTGAGGTTCTGTATTTGGGTCATTGCTGCATTTAAGTTTTGAATAAGTTGTTTATTTTTATTTTCCGTTTCTATGTATTTTAATTTTAATTTTTCCAATTCATCCCTTAAATTTTTTTCTTCTTCCTTTAAATTATATCAAACTTAAATAAATACGTATTATACAATATTGAATTAATAACTTTTTATTGATCAATGAACATAATATATTAAAACTATTATAATATTAAAATAAGCTTAAGCCCTTATAACTGTTATATTATAAATTATTATAAGCCCAAATCACAAAAATTAGATACTTTTAAGTTTAACTGTGTGGATATATATGTACGTATTTTAACAACTATTATGATATAATAACATTGTGAAATTTACTACATTAAGGTAGTGTTTAGACAAACAATATAAGTACCTATACTCGCTAAGCATTAAGAGTGAAACCCGTCAAGTCGGCGGCAACCTGTTACACTCCAAAACCTCAAAATAGTAGAACAGTGCTACGTTGGTATACAGAATACCAATATTTATTGACTATTGTCATTCACGTATACAGTATACCGCGTTCTTTTAGATAATGCTGTATACCTGTGTGTGGCGGACAAGTTTTTATCCGAAAACGGATATCACTCTTAACACTCGGCGAGTATATACAATTTAATTTATTTATTTATTTATCTATTATATACCAGATTAATAGAATAAGAAAAATAAGAGCAAATTTAGTTCAAAATAAATAATAGTAAGATAGTAAATTAAGTAGTAGCATTGATTACATATAATCAATGGTAGTAGTTAAGGTACATAAATTAAAACCAAAGCAGCCAAAGGGTTAAGTTATAATCTACAGTATAGAATAAACAACACTATGAAACAACCTATAGATTGGAAAATTGAAATCGTAGGCCACAGAATGGTTTGAAACATAAAACTGAACTTGACTTCGCGCAGCACAAGTAGATTCCTTAAATTGGAAATAGGCTAGTAATTCAGGAGCATCTAAATCACCCTTTAAGAAGGTAGATAAAAAGTTGTTATCTATAGTAATGTGACGCGAAGAAAGGGAAATAATTTTAAACAAATAATGCAGTTTAATATAATCATGGATAGGTACATTAACTTAAATATGTAAATGCTGAAAAGGAGAGAAACCAGTTTTGAACATGCTCCAGGCTAAGTTGATTTTTTGCAAGGTATAGATACCATATCACCACACCAAATTCTAAAATTAACCGCACAAGAGCAAATTAAATGGAACGAAGGCAGTTATGTGAGGTAAAGAACTTAATGTTATGCTTAATAAATCTAAAAACTTTGAGGATGCAAACTATCGTGAAGTCAATAAGTCGTTAAAACAAAGAAGACGTATTATCAATATCATAGTCTTTGATTTGTAAGCCATTAATATAATAAGTTCTGTCAGGATATATTATTATTAGATAAAAGAAATTATCCAAACAATAAATAGGTACTAATATAAATTTTATAAATTTCACAATATTGTAATTAACCTAGGTATCAATTCAGTTTTTTAGTAAATATATATATACATATATAAGTACATACATACAAAATAAATTATGTGTTATGTCTGGTATTATGTGTACCTATTATGTATACTAATCGTTTTTTGCAAAATAAAATTTGAATTGATTAATTGTCATTTCATTAATAGGTCTTCGATAAATCATTATTAATAATTGATAATAAACATTCTATCATTTACGTAAATTCAGTTTTGATTTGTTGGTGAATAGTAGGAGTGAATTATCGAAGGCATAGCTAATTAATTATTAATTAGGTAGGTACCTACCTATTTGTTTTTATTATTATTGTAATTTAATAACGATTAATCAACAACAAAATGTATCGTGACAATTAATCAATTTGGTATAATTAAAGGTTGTAATATAATTGGCTTAAAGCTAAAACAAAAACAATTATGCAGCTCTACCTATACAGTATACCAAAATTATACTAAATATCATAACTAAAATAAGTTGTATTAGTTCGAATACCTACTGAATATCCAGTTTAAAAATGATCATAGATAATACAGTTTTCCAGAAGGTTTATGTCAGTTCAGACTTACAGAGTAGTCTTCCTACAATTTTGATGGTATATAATTATACTGGAAAGATAAAGCTTAATCATCTTGTTGGTTTTTTGGAAATTTCTATCAGATTTCGACAAAACATATCAAAACCAAGATAAATAGTACAAAACTAAACTACACCATCTGACAAACCATATGGTATATGGACACTTTTAACATAATATCAATCAAAATAAATAAATATACTTCATAATATACCTGTAATATATCATGATTTCGTTCTATCTCACTATAACGATTCATAGAATCGACATTTTGTTTATCACGCAATTGTTTCTCGTCTTGAATTATTGCATTAAGTTCTTCCTTAGTTTTAAAATGTTCACGTTTTTCATTGTCTAACGATCTTTCTAACTTCAATTTAAGTTCAACGACGACTGTAAAAATATATAATTGTATAAACAAATATTAGTTTACCATGACCTATTCATTACATATACCTTGTAATTGTGATGAAATTGATTCTAGTTGATGTGAGCACGAAGAAGCAGAACTACGAACACTGTCTAACTCTACTTGAGTTTCTCGAACTACATACAGTACGGCGAAGAAGACCAAAATCATACATAAGACAAGGTAAAACCTCGTTTTACCTCCTCTGGCTACCATTTTAAAATTTCGACTAGAAAATAATAGATTGAATTGATCTAAACGAAAATTACTTAATAATTTTATTATTCAATGATTACCTTCAAAATGACGTGTTGTATAAATGATTGACAGTTTATTGCTAACGTAGGTACATTAAATAATCGATACTGTTGAGTCATATGTGCTCATTCTAAAATCATAATTAGTTCATATTTGAATATGAAAACATTAAGTGCAATAAATTCTAACAAATTAAATAAATGTTTTTTTGCATTAACTGTAGTTTTTTGTTATGTTTTTACTGTTTTTAATTTTTATCATTTCACCATAATATACTTTGATAAATAAAACCAACGAAATTATTATAAGAGATGGCGCCACTCACAAAACTAATATTTTTTTCGCGGTGTCTATAGACCCGGACGTCCGTGTTTTTTATGCGTACACGGACGTCCTTGTTATCAATGCATACCCCAACGTCCGTGTTATCAATGCATACCCGAACGTAACCCATACCATAGAACATAATTCTATGCCCATACCCAAAACCATTTACTATACTATACGTCTATAGGTACCTATTATCTATAGGTACTAATCTTTTCGAACAATAAAAAGTCATTTAAATCTGTATAAATGTATAGCGGCGCCGAAGTATATTTCGTCAACCGGTTCAATTATCCAAAATAATTTCCCTCTCCCCTAAAGTTATTTCGTATAAATTGCGAAAGTATATACAAGTACTTTATACAATACCCACGCAGCCCTAAATTTCACCGGATTAATTCAACCGGCCATAGGCGCCCGCAGAAATTTTTCTAGGGGGGGGGGGGCAAGCTTATAAAATATACTATATGCAGTGTGATGATTTCAGAAAATGTTTAACCTTGTAAAAAAAAATATTTAAAATTAAAATAAATAAGAATATACATTATTTTTTTAATTATTTATTTCATTAAATATAAGTACATACTTATCTAATATAATATAATAATATTATTAAAAGTTTGTTACTTTTAAAATAGAAATTGTAAACGCCTTGAATCTCTTCCAAAGCGATCAACAATTTCACCATAAAAATTATCACTTATT
>JAIPRL010009932.1:0-16544 GCA_025469235.1 Pemphigus obesinymphae
ATAAATATTGTGTGTCCATTCCACACCATCATCCATCCATCATCATTTGATATTTCATACCCATATATTTGTATACGTCATTGGGCGTTTATAATATATTATTTATATTCACTATTATTATTATCTTCAATTTATATTTATTCACATTAAAAATAAAATTATTACTGTATAATTTAAACACGGTGTTGTAATTTGTGACGATTTTGTGCCGAAGTGTCCTCATCTCACCTACTACACCGTATCAATATTTCTTGTATGATTGTATAGACCATAATTGATTTTCAACATCAATAAATATTAATCCTTCAGGCGACGTTAAAAAGAAAGTAAGGGGAGGTGTGGTTTCCCTTGCCATTTTAATTTTTTGACACAGCTTTTATAATTCTCGATTTTGATTTGGTTTTAATTTTGATTGGTTAATTTAAATATCTTGAACTATAGAGGCTTATGGCGTTTGAGCGTTAAAAATTAGTAGTTGTTGGTATTTATCCGTAATATTCTTAATTTCCACGATTTTCTCTGTAAGCATTGTTGTAATATTGTTCGTAAGATCAGAAGATGCATTTCCTGCTTCATTAAATCCTGATTCTAGATTAGATTTATATCTTATCAATTCATGTGCACTATTAGATACAGCATTCAAGTAATCGACAATTTGTTTTGTTAAATCTATTTTAAGTAGACACCTATTAACCTTCTTTTCAAAAACTTGTTTCAACATTTTAATATTTGTAATCAAGTCGATACTTATTGAAGATTCAGTTCTTCTAAGTGTTTTGATACTAGAAGATTTTCCAGGTAATGATTTTTCATCAGAAGATTCCATTTTGACCACGTGTTTTAAGATAAAATGATAAATGAAACCATAGAAAAAGTAAAATTATCTAAAAAGACTAAAAGTCCTTATGCACCTTATGCTATCTTATGGAAAAATACTGTTTACTTTTTCTTGAAAATTATTTGTTTTTTTAATTTTCAAATTTGATTTAGGAAAAATATATAAAAACGTACTTAAGACCATAGCCTTTACCTTAAACAAGCTACTTAAAAATTATTGTAACTCTCTTGATTCTTGATCAAACTTAACTAGGTATATTATAACACATATTACCAGTAATGATAAAAATACAAATTTTAGGTAGCGAACTTTAGCGCAAAAATACAAAATAAAAGTTAACACATTTATATTATTTGTGGGAAAATGGAGTTGCCATTTTGAACTATCCAACATTTTTCTGGAATACTGTACAATGAACACAAATATTTTATATCATATTGATATCTTATATAAGCTGTCATTCAAGAAAGTATAAACATTTATTTAAAATTTAAAATTATTATTTTAAATAATTTTGAATACAATTTAGACGAATATAATCATTGTAGTACATGTGATGAAAATTAAAATATAAGAATGGAAAATTAGTTCTATAATCAATGAGAGTAATTATAATATAGCATAATAAATTCATAGTTCAAACAATTGATAAAAATAATACTTTAAACAAAAACTTCTCAAAAGGTCAATTATTATAGAATATTCTTTAACACTCTTCCTGGAATAAATTCTTAAGTATAAAAAACATTTTATCTTCTATTTTAAAAATGACTTTTTTTGGTTTAGAAACAATAATAACGTCAATAAATTATTATTTCAAAAATGTTAAATTTATAAAAAGTTTTGAATTTCTTTTAGCGTGAGCGGTGATATAAGTTCTTTAAAAAATTATGGAACGCCAAGAAATGAATGTATGAAAGAAGAATCATCGACATTTTTAAATTATCAGACTGAAATAATATCTGTATAATTGACAATTGGTATAATATATATTATACAATTTTAATTTTAATATACTAAATAGAATAATTTAATGTTTTTCTAACATTTAAAAATTGTATTGTTAAGTTAAAATAAAACATAAAAATACAAACTAGAACGAATTTTAGAAAACATTACATTACTCCTTTTAAGTAAAAAATAAATAAATTGAAAAATTAAAAATTAAATATATAATTTTAAAATTAATACATTAATCGATACGCTCAGAATCTAATTTTATAAAACAAAATAAAGAATATCTATGTTCCTAGTGATCAAATCAGCAATAATCCTCTTAACCATGTAATAAAAATATTATTAAATGAATATCTACTCCCTGATAACCAAATCAATCAACTCGTAACTATGTACTAGTAACTACTAGACAGACGGACAGAAAAATAGATAGATGGACGAAAAAATACAACAGAGATTTAAGATATCTAAACTTATATTTAGAAACCTAAAATGTGCCTACTACAAAAAATATATTTGTATCGAAAATATATGAATTACATTTTAAGAACACTGGTACAGAGAGCTGAGGGAATTTATAAAAATATAACATATAAAATAGCAATAAAATAAATCTTTTAGTTTTACAATTATGTTTGTTTTCTGGAAATAACTTTTTGGGTAGAAAAACTTAAGTATAAGTTTTCGAATAAATTTTTCTATTTTAATAGCAAATTTTGTTCTAGATTTACTTTCTAGAAGATATTTTTAATTTTCCCAAGTTTTCTTAAGCATAAAGAAAAAATAATGAATTTTTTTTTAAATAACAAATAAAGTTACCATGATAGTGGTATATATTACTGCAATGCCTCGAATCTAATACCTTCTCTGTGAGCTAAAATAAGGCTAAACTATAGTGATATTGCTTAAGGGACAGGGTCAGCTGGCTAACTTCCCTTCAACTTTCAGACCTTTGTCGATGCTCAATGGCATCGGAAAACTTCTGGAGTGGTTACTACTCCAGAGGCTCCAGATGATCAATTCGGGTATAGGAAAGGCCGATCAACAGTCAATTACATTGGCATCGTGTTCGACATATTCGAGATAGCGGTGCACAGACCTGCCGTCGACATTTATGCATAATGGTAGCCCTGGGTATTCCAAACGCTTTTAACTCAGTGCTATGAGATCTCATCGACATGGCATTAAGGCGTATAAGGGCCCCAGACTACCTTATTAGAATACTGAGGTCATATAAGCAGAATTGCTCACTTATAATGGAGGAATTCACCACGAAGGAGCAATTGCGTGATAAATTACGTACAGCGTCCACACGGCTCAATCTTGGGGACTTGTAGAATATCTTTTATGATGGCTTCCTCAGAATGAGACTCCCTGACGAGATGACATCGCACTTGTGACAATAGCCCATACCGTAGTCTTGTTAGAAGTGCTAATCAATTCGGTCTTACGACAAAATAAAGCAATAGGTTATCACAAATGGCCTCAAGCTAGCACCGCAGAAGTCAGAGACCTTAATTATTACTAATAATTGGCCATATAAAGATCCTGTCCTATTAATCCCGGTTAAAAAGTCCCTAAATTGCCTAGGCTTACAGCTCGACATCAGGCTTTTCTTCAATAATCACATTTCCTAGGTCTCAGATGGAGCCAAGGGGGCTGCTACTGCACTTGGCAGGCTTATGCCAAACGTAGATGGTCCGGCCCAGGCGAAAAGGGCACTGCTAATGTTGGTGGAGTATAGCAGACTACTATACGCATCTGCCATTTCCCGCAGCTGTAGGAATAGCCCGAAATTAGAAAATCTCTTAAAAACTCGAAAAGGTGTGTTACTCTGAGGATTGCATGATACTTCAGAACAGTAATGCTTCTCTGGTTCTAGCACACATGCCCTCGGAATAAAAGAGGATGATCCTGAACATTGATCACTAGATACATCACTCATGGCAACGAAGTGTCAACTTCCATGTATCCCAGTCACTCCCGGAGCCATCTATTCCGCAAGAAAAGCACCAGTGTTCCCGCCTATGCCTATTGTGGCAATATCGACGACACTGCTGAGCATACTTTATATGAGTGCCTCCCACTGGGAGATGAAAAGTGGAACATAACGCACCATTTGGGGAAACTTTCTGAACTAGAAGACAAACATATCAGAGATTTTACTGGACCAAAGGTTGAGAAGATGCCGGAAGATCTACAGAGAAGGTGGACATATCTTGGTAGATGACGCCAAACTTATAGTCCACATTATGATGGAGAAGATCCTCCATTTTAAGGAAGAAGCGGAGTAGTTACGGCAGAATTAAGCAGCAATGCAATGTTAGTTAAGTCTTATTAACTTAGTTAATAATGTACCGAATGACAAAATATTGAAGGAGTTAAGTCCTTTACTCATATAATCGTATTATCACGTATCGTGCATATTCATATCTTTATTGAATAAACTATTTAGATAGGGGCGGCAGTATTGTGCTTGAAATACCGACTCCTATATTTTATGCTTCAAACTGAAAAAAAGTATAAATTATTGAAGTATTATCATAAATAGTAATGTCATGAAAAGAAAAAAAAACGTTTTTAACAATTACTTATATTAGTTTCGTACAAAATCATTTTATAAAAATCAATGATTTATCATTGCTTCAAATGTAATACGAGTAATCTATTACTACCAGTATCTACTTTCCACCTTTTTAAATTTTCTAAATTTGGTCACTCCCAGTATAAACTGCAGTAAAGTATATCAGTATAACAAATAGCACCCTTGAATAATTGAATTGAAGAACCTATACATATTGGTAGGAAGGAAATTAATAAAAGTTAAAAAAATTTTAACAAAGTAAATAAATGTTAACTCTCGCCTCAGCTATATACACCTACAGATACTACTGATGATTACTTTATCACACTTATTTAAAAGAAAATTTATTTTTTATTTTATATAAAAAGTAAAAATAAAAAAGTATACTTTTGGAGTGCTTTTCAATTACAGTACGTCGTTGATATATAAGACCTTAAAAATGAAATAAAAAAAAAAAAAGAATAAAACGCAGAAAAAGAATGAAAGACATTTGGGGCGTTGGAAACGAGCAGTCAGCCAATGCGCGACTGTTTATCTAAATACGTTTCACTGTGTATATCTGGCAACACAACTTTTTTATCTGCTTTCCTTTAAACTTTTATTAGATATCCTCATTACTGGTATTTACTGATGAAATTTTGATGAATCTGAGATTTTCCGGTACCGTCGCCGCAGTCGAACTCGTGCATTATTTAGCGACCGACCGACCGACCAAGAAACTTCTTTTCCTTTTCACGGAAGGTTTTTATTTTTATTATATATATGTACATATATATTTCCCCCTCCGACGTGTCTCTCGTGAGACCTAATTTTTCGCCCCTGTTCCGACCGGACGTATATATTTGTTTTTGTTTTGGATCATTACGTTTTAATATGATTTTTTATACTTAGGTATTCAAATAAAAAAATTGTCGAGTGAAAAAAAAAATATATATATATAGGTATATCATTACTGTAAAATGTAATTAATTAATAAAACCTACTTAGTAATTTCTTATTTGACGTAGGTATACTACATATATCTTCAAAATATAATATAATATTTAAAAAAATATATATTCTAAAATATTCAATGGATCCGAAAATGCTATCTATTCGTATTTTATACTAACTTTCTGAAATTCCAACCTTCACAATAAAGGCATACTATTGAAATCAGTTTTAGCACGGGATATGCGTATTTTCATTCGCAATACGAAATAATATACTTATGTACTATACTACAATGGTACTATCACTAGTTATGAATTTTGAAAGCACGTCGTCAAAAATACTCTTTTAAATTACTAACTAGATAAAATGTGCTTTCATAAAAGTGTATTATTATGGAAAAAATGTGGGCAAGGCGTGTTAATGTGTGACTGTGTGAGTAATAAATGATAGTGTGTGTGACATCCCAGTTCCGAAATATATATTACTGTAAAACGGACGAGTACTTACATACGATTTTAATTTATTAAAATAGATATTAATATTGTCATATTATTATTATTATTATTCAGTGGCGTAGCTATCTTAGAGGTAGCAGGGACAAATGCCTCTGGACGCTGACTCCCAGGGGCGACAAACTTTTATTATATCTTATCTATTATCTTTTATTATATATATATAATATACATTTTTTATTTTTGCTTATATATAATTTTAAAGTTGATTTATCGATTTCGCTCAAAATTAAACATGTGTGAATACATACAACTTTATTATGGGTAGCATCGACTGATTATGTTTTGTTTGACTCAAATTTAAATTTAAAAAAATTAAAAGAGTGTTTCTGGACATTTTCTATCCCTATATATAATTATACTTCAACCATGAAGTTCAAAATACATTATATTATATCAAATCATAAATTGTATATTAGTTACAATGTATTTTATTAATCAATTAATAATTATATATACTATTTTTCCTTTACAATATTATATATTTAAATATTTATACGTATACATTTTAATATGTCTTTTAACTAATATTGAAATAGGTGGCGTTAAGTTGGTATTATTACAATTTATGGTTAAATTGCTAAATGGTCTGGGGAGAAAATGTTCCAAAATCGGAAGAAAATGTTCTAGATTCATTTTCTATATAAATGTACAAAAATAAATCTGCTATAGTTTATAATGAATACTCGTAGTATACACGTTTGTTATTATATTATAAATTATAATTATTAAATTTTTCTTCAATTCGATAACTAAATGTCTCATACTAATTATGTTCTATTTGTAAAAATATTATTATAACATAAATAAAATGTGATAATAATAAATATATATATACCTATACCTATATTAAATTTAAAATTAAAACTAATGCTACATAAAATAAAAATACCTTCATCACTAATATAAAATATTAATTTAACTATTAATTAATAATTAAAATTATACACAATTATGTAAAAACGCAACTGTTATTTACAAATTCGAATGAAATACAAAATAAATTTGGTCTGATAATAAATACTGCTAGGAAATATTACATAAAAGTCAGAAGATTTTGGTTGATTTTATGTACCTAGTAAGATCTTGGTAAGCAACAAACCTAAAATCCTGCACTCCTGCCGGCAAGGTCTGTGCACGCCTATGATAACTATAACCTAACACAATATTACCTTCAAAAAAATAAACATTAACGTTTTTTGGCTAAAATGTATTTAATTTAGTTATTTGAGTGTCTTAATGATTTGTTACAAATTTACTTTTAGACTCTAAGGGAAACAAGGAGGAACGTATATTATTTTCAGATTATGTGTTTTTTTTTATGTATGTATAATTGTTGAACCGGTGTCTAGGAATAAAGAGCTTTTTTGATTGTAAATTAGTTATACTTTGAAGAGGTTATTTTTCGACTTTCCTACGCGAGTTCCTAAGTAGTTTTCTTAAGTGTAAAAAAAATAACCATTTTTACGGAAATATTTTATAAATGTAGAGGAAATAATAAAATATCAAATAAAGTTGTCATAATTACTTTTATATTATTTTCAATAATATTATACTTACCAAACTTTGCTTATCTTGATTTATCTTTGCTTTCAAATTTAAAATAATAATAATATACTATTCTCTCCGAAGACCGAAGAAACGATGGATCAACTTCCATCATCTGTATCTGGACACAGACTTTTATTTAATATCTTTACATAATTAAAAAGCCATCTAGAATATAGACCAGATACAGATGATAGGATTTAGTCTATTATCCCTTCAATCTTTGAATAGGATAGTTATTATTGTAATTTTATATTTAAAACCAAAGATAAATCATTGCATTCGAAAAACGATTCTTATCAAAGTTTAATATATTATATCCGATATTCTCAGTACCTATATAGATTTCCATTACAATTTAGAAAACAACTAGAAAAATCGACTTTAAACCTTTTTAAAGTACCAACAAGAATACATTTTCTTTTAGAAAGCCTTGTATCCAAAAACTCTTACTTTAATCCTTCTACCCATAAATATGTATAAAATATACATACATAAAAAAAATTGAGATATCTACTCATAATGTTTGCATACTTAAAATATCTAATATATATTAATTTTCCTAATGCTAAAATATAATATACATATGATATTACCTACATAGCAACATAATATATTATATAACACAAACCTGTCAAACTTATTAAATATATTAGCATCTTTAAATAAATTTTGTTAAACTGTATTGTACAAAATTATTTTTAAATTAGGTACTAAATATAATATCATAAAATTGTAATATAAACATGATATAGATAATATAAAACTTTGACATAAACAAATAGATTTTGTTTTAAAGTAAAAATATCGCGATTATATTGATTGAATTATTATTTAATGTATACAATCGTTTTAAATTCTCAATGATTTATTTTATGATTTCATAAAATGTATTAAGTAGATCTCCATTTGCAATAATAAAGTAAATATATTGGTAATAATAAATTATTTTAATTTAATGAAATAATAATAAATGTTTATATTATTACCATAGACACTCAATAATGAATCATATAATTTTGCAGTTTTACTTATTATTCAAAAATAAAAATGAGTACTTATATAAAATATTCTCAAAACTGGGAAAATGTGCATCATTATTGCCTTTTTATTGATTCATTTAAACAGTATAAAGGGTAATCCACTGGAATATCACGGACAATTAAAATCGAACGATACAATAATGACAAACACGGAAAAAACTTACTATAGGACTATGGAGCAATTGGAACGATGTTATTTGTGGTCGAGAACATTACCTCATAATGAACGATTGGAGTATTTGTATACTTTAAAACGAAAAGTAATTATATAAAATAACTACACAGAAAACGAAAATATTAGGTACATTTTTCTATAAAACCAATAAAGGATAAACTCGCTGGTAGGCCTGAGCCAACTTGAAAAAAAAAATCAATAATTTGTGCATATTACCTATATAGGTACCTATAATACCTATATTTTAAGTAGAATAACAAAATTGATACATGTTTAAATCAAAATAACTATTATAGCTGTTGTATACATATATATATAGGTTTAACTATCAATTTATATATTAAAAATGTATACCTAAGCCAATCATATATGACATAAGTGCTTTGGTAATGTCTGATTGCGTTCATGACGTACGAGTGAATTATGAAAATCAAAAAACTACCAAAAATGTATGTTCAACAAATTAAGCATTACCACTTTCATATATTTGTACAATTTTAGATACCAAAGAGTATTACTAAGTAAGTTGAGATTGGATTGAAATATGCATTTTAGTCTAGTTGGACTTTTTATATTTTATTAAACCAAAAAATACTAATAATAAATTCCTGGGTTTTAGATAATGAATTAATTTTTGAAAAGTGCGATTAGACTATTAATCATTATCTCAGTGAAATCATCAATGTAGAAAACATCATTTTAGTGTTCAGAAAGTGTAAAGTAGAAAAATATGGTGAAAAAATATTGAATTAAATATTTAATATACTACTTACATTAACAACGAAAACTATATGAAAGTACGGTAAAAACATAAATTAACATAATATATACCTAGTGTTGTAGTAATAATGCATCGGTATATACTGGTTTAAAAATAATATTTAAAACCTACCTTGGACTTTAATATACTTATATTTATATTACATTATCGTATTTACTTAAATATAATAATTCATATTTATTTGTCTTTATTTCTGTTGATAACACGCATTTCTTGGAAATTTTTTAAAGAAATTACTTTTTCTTTGGAACCATCCCCTTTTTAAAGGTTGTTTTTGGCTGATTGTATTTATTAATGGGAGGTATAGTGTATGTATAATTGTGTACAAGCAAAACAGACCAATGACCAATGAGAATTTTAAGATAAAATAAATCCTAAAGTTTAAAGATCATCTTGAAAAAAATTAGAAATTGTTGCATCAACATTAAAAAAAAAAATTCTTTAAATCAGCTATCTCAAATTTGTATACACATATTAACAATATTAAACATATAAAAATTTTAATTAATTTTTTTAAAAAAGCTATTTTTATTTTATTTTTAAAATATAAGTCATGTAGTCCATAGCCAAACTGATTATTCAATAAAAACTTAATTTTTAACAAAATATTTGTTACTTTATATGGGAAATACTATAGTGAATAAATCCTCATGGGATACCCTGTATCCTAGTATAACCAAGGATGGGCATAAACTAGTGAATAAAATGAATTCAAGTTGAAAAGTTAAGTTATAGTTAACTTGTTAACTATATTAATTAATTTTATATTAATAAATACAGTGTACTGTACACTTATCAAATTATCTAGTTTAAAAATAGAAAATTACTATATTTGTTAGTATTATAAACCCGCGTTATTAGGTATAAAATAACGTTTTTTCTTCAATTAAATGAAAAATTAACCTTATTATTTATTTCATTATTTTAGATAGGTATCCATTTTTGTCTCATAAATTATAAATTTAAAAAACATTAATTGTTTAATGGATAAAAATTAATTTACTTTTTGATTAACTTATATTCGATTTTAACTTTAGGAAATTAATTAATCAATTGACTTTCATTAACTCATAACTATTGAAAAAAATGTCTAATCAACTTAACTTTAGAGAGTTCATTTAATCGTTAATTTTATACATCCTTGCGTATAATTGAAGTCCGTTAAGATCCACCATCATTATTCAATTTTATAACTAATTTATTATTAATTTATAATTTTAAAGTAAAAACAATTTCAGATATTTGATGTAAGACATCAGCGAAAAGATAACCACGGACCCTTCAAAAAAATATCTCATCCAGTCAAACTTTTGGTACATGCGCAGAATAACATTGAATTCTCTGAAAAACAAATCGTCCTCGGTTTAATATTTATTTTTGTATCATTTTTTATATGGAATTATCACTATGAACACATAGATTGTTGAAATATATTATCTACTAATATTACTTACATTATTATTATTCATTTATTAAGTTAACTATATAACAATATTAAAATTTTTAAATTTTAAAACGACTATACATTAATATATGAAAAATGGCTTTTACACAATTATTATGGCATTATTTAAAAATAGAAATCTAACAATTAAAAGATGTTTATATACATATTAATAGTAAATTATATATAATCCCATTTTACACTATGATTATTAATTTTTCATTGTTGTTGTTTTTTATGTATTTATAACATTTTACTGAAAATATTACTATTTGAATTTCTTATTTTTATCAACATAAAAATATTGTAGAAAGATGAAACAAAATTTAAATTATAAAGAACAACATTATGTAACACACTGAGTAGCATCTTCCTCTTCTTCCACTAATTTTTAGACCTTTTAAAGACGATCCCATCTCACACCCATTCTTTCTCTATCTGTTACTTTTTCTTTTCAATTCCAACTAAGTAATTTCACATCTTTTTTTGAAAAAGAAAATGTAGAGTTAGAGGTATTATTCCAAATTACATGTAAAGTAGCCCTAATAAGAAGGAGAAGATTACAATGATCAGGACAAGCTTGGAGGAGTCGGAATGAACTAATAAAAGCGGTGATGGCGAACCTGTGTGGAAGAAAATTTCTGAGAAGACTTAGAGAACACTATATAGCATAGTTTTTAATATGTGACTTTAAACACATATTATGAGGTTTTAGACTAATTTAAAAAAAAAAAAAAACTATAAATATTTTAAAAACAAAATTATTTTATTAAAAAATAAATACGCGTAAGTTACTAGATAATATTGTTATTTATAAATATGTTTTTTTTATATTTCTAAGATATTTTTAAGTTGATAAAAATGAAAAATTCTAATGTAAATTTTTCATTGAAAATTTTTCAACAATTACTTGCCTTCTTAGCGTAAAGGAAAACTAACAAAAATAATGGAAATAGCGAAAAATAATATTTTACTTTGCTAAGAATCTTTTTTCGAAAACAATAACATCTTTGTTTTCAAATTTACCTACTACACTTTAATTTCTTTAGGACTAAGAAGGGGTCGATGGGGCAACTTTAACACCCATATTCGGACAGCTTTTTTGAGTTAAAATTGTTTTTCAATTACCTAATTGGACATTTTGAAATTGAAAATTTTTGAGCTATTTTTTTCAGGCCGGCCAATAATAAAACTTCTATGGAAATTACTCAGGCCGGTCAAATTTTTTAAATTGAAAATTTTTGTGGTCGTATCGGACAATATTGTTCAGTTGTATTTTGCGAGAGGCCTAACAAGGCTTTTACTTTGAAATTCGACTTGTGCGGGTCTTTACGGCCACCCGACCAACTAAAAGCCCGATAATTCTTTACGGCTTATATTATATAGGTACCTACCTACCCCAGAAGAACAACAACAATTTTAATCTGTATAAACATCGCATGACTTTGCCGACAATGAAAATACACGAGAAGCATACGTGAAATAAAATCCTGATCCAACATAAGCCTTCGGTAAACGATTCAATCCGGTCGATCTCTCTACAAATTTTCCGCTCCTCCTCCTCGTCCCTCTCCTATGTATACCATACTTTTCTCGATCCCTGTGCCCATATATATATATATATATATACTGCACATACTATAATAACCACGAATATCCAACAGCAGCATATATTTATATATAATATATACAGATGGTACACGGTGGCGGCCGGGACGTATCAAATCAAAATTATATTCTTTCCGTCCCTTCAGATTATTCGTACATTAGGGACTCGAAAGCGAATAGGGTCTTACCGTGAATATAATATACAGTACACGTATATATATATATATATATATACTAAATGAACTACAACAAACAGGTGTCCCGCTCCCCTGCGTTACTGCCGGCCGCGCAGTCTATCCCCACGAGGGCCTTCCGCGCATCCCTCGGTCCCTTC
The DNA here is from genome assembly GCA_025469235.1 of Pemphigus obesinymphae. Classification (NCBI taxonomy): domain Eukaryota; kingdom Metazoa; phylum Arthropoda; class Insecta; order Hemiptera; family Aphididae; genus Pemphigus; species Pemphigus obesinymphae. The sequence goes on from JAIPRL010009932.1 coordinate 12,758, forward strand.
GTAAACTTCCCTCCCCCCCAAAAAATCGTCCTCCACCCGTACACTAATATTGTTAACGCCCGTAGTCGTTGTTGTTCATAACAATAAACAATATAGCGCGGCATCACTATATATATATATATATATATATATATATATACTATATATATACTACTGTGTATAATAATATAATGTAATATCCTCTTACAATGTATATATAGCGCCGTCGAAAAGGGATCGCGACATCATCAACGTCATATATAGTAATCTGTTGATTTTTCGTTTTTATCGTTATGATTTTTCGAAACACATGTTACCCCTTTTTTTTATATAATAATGCAATACTGTAGTATGTACAGTGTTATACAGTAGCAATTTTTAACGTCCCCTAATAGATACTATATATACATATATATATATATATATTTGTATCAGAGGGCTATATAATAATAACGCGTGTATACGGAGGAAGAGGAGCGCCCATTGTCCATATCGTTATTACAAAATGAAAAAAAAAACGAGCAAATTAGATTTCGGTTAAAAACAACGATCAAAAGAAACTAATTTCAAAATAAAAATTAAAGGGGTTAGTGAACATTTGTTTTGATACTTTTTTTAAGTGTTTGCGAAAAAGGACACGTCGTTTCACATATATCTATTATGAATTTGCATCATCTATTTATATACAATATACGTATACATAAAAATATGTTCTAATAACATTAGATTTTTTTTTCTACTGTATAGAGATACACTACAACAAATATAAATATAACAAGTACCCTAGCTTATTATTAATGTTTCGCTTTATTTTACTAATAATAAATTGGGTTATATATTCTTTTCGACCCTTATAATGTTACCAACTCTAAAATTTGAGCTCAAAGACATTGTGATTTATTCAAAATAATATAAAAAATATTTTAGAGCATATAACAATTATCTTAAAACACGACAAAATTGCACAAATTATACTACCTATACTATATTATACAAATACATAATAAAATAACGCTATTATACTTTAAATGAATAACAATTACCTACAATATATTTCCCGCAGTATTATAATAATTAATAACTAAATATATTGCAATCTAAACAAATCGAACGTCACAACATTTTGCTTATATAGTTACACTATATTTCTTAAAATACCAAATCGAATTACTTGATACTTCAAGTATCAAATGTATTTCATTTTAGATTCTGAGTGAAGGGATGTATAGGTTTTTTTTGTCCGTACCCAAAAATTCTATAAGAAGAAGTTCACCAAACATTACATGTACTTAATACCATTTTCTGGTAGAAAATTGTATCTAATTGGTTCTTTGGAGTATAATGGACAATTTTAGATTTTTTATTTTTTCGATTAATGCAAAAGAAAAAACAATCAAAAAATTAAGGAAAAATGATAAAAGCACGATATGGTCTTATCGTTGTAATTCCGTAAATAATGGTCCCAAAATCTTGAAATTTTCACATAAAATATAATTAAATACAATATTAAAATTTTTTATAATTTTTTCCTCAGTTTTGGTCTATTTATAAAAATTTGAAATAATGAAGTAGTTTATTCTTCAAAATTTTAGGTTTTAAGACTTGAAAATTGAATACAATTTTAAAAATACGTCATTTTAGCTACCTATATCAAAAAATTTCAAATACCAGTAAACACATATTTTTTTAATAGTCATTTCAAATTCTCGATAACATGTATTATTTCGATATGAAAATGTATTCAAATATCGGGGAAAACATAGATCTATAGACCAAATTCTACCAATTCTAGAAGTTTTTTGTTTATAAGTACGAAATGAACAAAAATATTTTAAAAATATTTTTCAATCTTAGGATTACCGACAGTAATACTAATGTTATAGACACCGAAGCTTCTCTCAGAATTGTTTTATCAAAAGAAATATTTATCATTGCTTTCAAATTCAATATATCCACCACCAGTTTCCTACTAAAGAGCGAAAAGCTTTCATCCATCACTGGTCGCCTTTTTTTATAGGTAGGCAAAGTTACTAAAAAACACAAGGATATGTACTAAATACAAAGTATAATATGTAAATATTTTCAATTTAATACCAAGATAATTGTAATATTAGGATCCGAATTTGAATGCCAAATGCATTTTTGGGTATGAGGGGTACTCTAAAATGATTATTACCAGTATCAAAATTCAATTCATAATATTTAATAATGATTTTGTTATTTTGAGCTTATATGCATTTTCGTCATATTTCACATTTTAGAGCATTTATTTATATTCTATTTTTTGAATTTAAATCATTTCCTATAAGAATATTATTTACCCAAAAATCATACTCGACTTCTTCCTATCTACACAAAATATTGAAATATAAGTAGATCACATTAAAAAAGTCCAATGTCATTTCTGAAAAATGGTAAAAAGTTTTGAAATGTTTATAGAAAAACACTTGAGGCAATGACATAATTTTTAGATCCTTAACTTAGGTATTAAAAAAACTACGAGAAAAAAAACGACAAAAAAATAACAAAATTTATCAAAGTCGCCCCAATCTACGGTACAGTTAATATTTTATAAAATGTAATTTCTCTGGCTTGATTATTAACCAATTTACCACAAGTTTTGGTCATTTTCAAGAGTTTTGCTTTACTCATAAGAAAACCACTAGGAAAATCGAAATGAACTCTTTAAAATACAAATTATAACGAATTTTCCATTAGAAAGTTCTTTATTTGTAAACTCCTATTTGACTTATTCTACCCAAAATAGTGTATACATGTACATAATACATTAAAAATAAAAATAAATACATTATTGTAAAACCAATACAAACTTCGCTATGCTAAGAATATCAAATCAAAAAAAATTAAAACTATTTTATTGTTAGTTTTTTTTTTTTTTTTTGTATTTGGTGAAATATATAAAATAAATAAAATTATTTAATAATAATTCTTCTAAAATTATAGAATTTTTCTGTAATAGAATATTATTTAAGGTATATTATCCATTGATACATTTTTGGGTATTTTCTAGGAAGTTATATCCTGATCCTTCTAATAAACATTGCATTATTTATTAAAGAATTTAAATTAATATTTTATAAACATAAAACAATAGGATTACACAAATGCTTTGACTTAGAAAAATTAGTTTAATATTATAAAATTAAAATAATAATGAAATATTTTATTTAAATAGTTTAAAATTATTATATTATGAATTATATAACAAATATTTTTTTGTATTACATTCAATCAAACTACCAAAACTTTTAAACTTCAATATAAATATTGTATGGTTTTATTTATAATGGCACCAAAATTAACTAATTTAAATAATTAATTTATATCTCGCTTAATAATAATAATAATAAGATTCAATATGTTAATGCTAATTTAAAATGTAAATTTTAATAATTATGCTTAAATTAATATTAATTATAAAGTATAATATATATTTAATATTTATATAATATATATATATATATATATATATATTAAAATACACTTGAGCACTTAAGTGATTGTTATACTATAAATGTTATATATGTATATATTTATTAAACTATAGGTTCTATTATATCCTATATGTAATTTATTATTATACACATATTATCATTTATCGTTAATAAAAATACTGAAGATATTTAAACCAGAACTTGTACTGCACATGATCAAGGGCGTCCATCTAAGAAAACTCAGGGGGGGGGCGAAATTAACGTCATAAACCAAAAACCATATATAAGATATTTTATTTTATTAATTTACATTATATTATTTTTACAATATTACATTTTCTTATTATCTAATC
>JAIPRL010009933.1:0-16543 GCA_025469235.1 Pemphigus obesinymphae
TTTTTATTTAATTTTTGAATATTATGTACAAAAGAACAAATTCAGTCTCAACTTTTAATTAAACATTTAGAAATATAAAAGGGACTATATACTAAAGGGGACGCCAAACTTAAGCTAAGCAAAGAAGAGGGACGCCGTCCCCCTCCGTCCCCCCTCACTTTAACCACTGGCCATAGGTATATCATATCATATATATGATCGCGCATTGTACCCTATATGGTATATAATGGTGGACTGCATTTGATACCGTCATTGTTTAAAAGTCAAAGTCAATTTCAGAAATTAATCTCTCTATTTTTCCGTCACCTTTTGAGTTTGCGAGAGATTGCGAGAAACGAAATCGCTGGTTTTACGAGCGCGACATTTTTTAAGTGAAGAAATCGGTTCAGAAAACCGTCGACATTTACGTATATCTATATGTATATACGATTTACGACTATTATTATAATATATGACCATAACTTTGACATTTCGGTAGTATTTTGTACAGAGTGACCTTATTTTCATAGGGGGGGGGGAGAGTTGTCCTCCATATCTGGATACCCCCGACTTGAAAATCTTAGTTTAACACATTTATTATTAGTTACCTACGCTTGTCAAAAATATCTAAATCAAACTGCAAAAGTACGTACCTATTTGTTTTAATATTTTTTCAATTATTAATTAAGTTCTATGCATCCATTTGTCTATTAAGAGGACGCTACATCTGTGATTTTTAGGGATTCTGTATAGGCAATTTTTAAAGATTTCTGAATAGGCAATTTTGAAGAAAATTTAGGAAAAATAAATATCTAACAATTTAGAAATATTTATGTAGGTACATTTAAAATTAATTTAAAAATAATCCTGTACCACTTTTTATTGTATGTGTAATCACGATATTTCCGTCTAACAGGCAAAGAACTATAGAGGCTAAACTAAATTGTGCAACTTTGGAAAATTTGAAAAAAGATTTTAATTTACCAGCCTGTCTTTTAGGGATCGATTGAGGTATTTTGCTTTAACATTTAATACTGAAATATGATCAATGTTTATAAAACACACATTTTAATGATGAATATCATGACCAAAATTTTTGTTTAAATCGCATCGATCTAGTAGACAAACCGATGAATTCAAAATTTTTTTTCTGAAATAAAATCTGACTTTAAAATGTCCCACAGTTTTGTCTAGCTTTTAGGTCGATTTTTACGTCAGTGTTGAGTTGTTCCGCATCCTCTTAAATCCACTGAAATAATCGTAATTTTAACGGTATTACTGTTAATACCGTGTATCATAAGAAATAAGTCATATAATAATACAAATAAAAATAGATTAATTGAAGAACTTTTATTGTTTTATGTAACGTACTTTTGAATTTATGTTACACGTGTATTATATAGGTACATACCTCTACCTATATTATGTGCATGTGATTATTATAGATTAGGTATAGGATGCAGTACCTATTATAATATATATATATATATATATTATATATAGAATAGAAACTTTTTATTATGAATGTTCCTTGTCATACCGATATTAAAATAATTTCTTACTGAATAGTTTTAGAACTCACGGACTAAAACATGTACCGGGTGATTTTTACATAAAAAAAATCTAGTTTTTACTATTCCTACTTTATTTTTTTAATAGTAACTTAGGTAATTAGAATTTTAACTTTATGTTCCGGCACAGAGCAATTTTCCTGAAAATATATATTACACTATATTATTCATATTAAATCTACAGTATTATTAATTATAATTTATTAACAAGTTTAGAGAAGAAAAGAAGTTCGAGAAACTAAACAATGATTCTCCTAGCGCTCTCCGTGGCAAGCTTGTAAGTTATTATAATAGTTAAATATCTATTGGTTCAATATTCGATATGTATGTTTTAAAATTTCCAGAAAACATATTCAGCTTTTGAATGTGAAGTTAATAATGTTATATAGTTTACTCTTCGAAATAAGTAAAACTTATCTGTAAAGTAATGGTATTCAATTAAGTAAAAGAGTAGTTCATTTGATATATAGACAGGATAGTGTGTTGTTATTATTTGAAATTCGAAATCAAAGATAAATCATTGCGTTCGAAAGACGATTCTGAACAAAGTCCAGTATAATATATCTATTATTATAAAAAAAAATTTTAAAAATAGCTAATTGCATGAAAAATGTATTCGTTATTTTGTTATATCACCTATATTTATACCATATTTCCATTATAAAAAGACAGTTTTTGTTTACGCTTAAAACAACTATTGGGAAAATCGAAAATTTAAAATACCAACTAAAACCAATTTTCTATGAAAAAAGTTCTTTACTGTAAAGCTCCTGATCTATTCCTTTTAGTTCTAGCCAAAAAAAAAAAAAAATATATATATATATATATACAGACATAAAAAAAAATACACATCATGTTAAAACCAATACACTCCTGAATTCCTATAGCTTCGCTCAGAATCTAGAAAATATTCAAGTTATACGATTGTCTAAATATTTTAAATAAAATAAAAATATATACGATAAAATGAGTGTTTTCTATTAAAAGAACCACCCGGTATGACACTCACTAATATACATAATAGGATTATGTATATTTTAAAGATGGTAAGACGAAAGAGCATATTATATAAATATATAGTCGGCGGAGCGGATATCATATACTATACATATTATACAGCATAATATGCCTACTAATATATATCAAAAGTCAGATGTCCACGTTTGAATTGTACGTGTGTGGGCTTTTCACAATGCTAACGAATACTGCGATTTATTAGTCCATTATAAGTATATTACATTGTGTATAGGTATTGGTATATCTGGTATGATCTCCATTGTAATAATTGAATAATACAATTGTATATCTATTAGTGCATTAATATTTTGCCATCAATTACTTACTGTAGATTGTTGTAAAAAAAATCTGAAAAAAGTTTGTTCCTATTATGTTATATACCAGTAAAATAAGATTGTAAAGCTCATCTCCATATACCAATGTGTGTACCTATATTAAGTACTTATGTACGTATGCCTGTTATAGTATGAAAATTCGAAATCAAAATTTTAAATTCGAATGCCAACACAATACAATTTTACAAAACTAACTGAATGCTGAGATAATTACCTAATACAGACTAGTCTAACTTTTATCTGGTGTGAATCTAAGGGGGGGAGCGAAGAGGACATGCACCCTCCAAATTAAAAAAACCATATACTAATTACTTATAATGTGCTGTATAAACATAATATTAGTATGAATATCTATAAAATCACATATGCCCCTCCTTCAATGGCATATTTCTGGATTTGCCACTGATTCAAATACGTTTTATTCGATTTTTTATTCCAATTGCATGAAAATACATTGTCTGCTGTACATCAATTTGATATACCTGTTTAAACTGTGTTCACAGGATTAAATGTTTATTAATGTATGCTGTAAAAGCATATCTAAATCGCGATTTAGTGACTTTGTATCATTAAGCCAACTTTGTAATCACTGGTACTCGTCGCGATCAATGTTTGGACCTTAGAAATAAGAAATCATGCTGCACAATTATTGGCCAGTCTTGTTGATATAATAGGATAGTGGATACCTGTCGAAAGACTTAGGGTTTTGAAGTTTTGATAAAGTTATTTGAAATAGCGGCGTTTTTATATCCACATATTGAGGATTCAGTTTTAAGTATACAAACCGGATATTTATTTTATTCGAATTTAAGAGATATATATTTGATTGTTTTACAGGGTTGGGCTAAGCGTTGTGTCAATTTCGTTTCCAATCTTTTCTTATAATTAAATAGTATTATATTTGTGCAATACTCTGTATTTGTCAATTGTTTTAACTTTATTTCATTATCAATTGTGTAAGTGTAAAGTTGTTGGGTGCTACGATCCAACAAACTTATGAGTATAGTACTTTGATATTTTAATCTAAAACTGTATGATCTAACAGTGATTTTGTACATTTTATGTATACATAATATCTTAAATAGTATTACTAATTGTTGTACCTAAAATATAAAAAATTTCGGACACTTACCCCCCCCCCCATACTCTCTTAGTATCACTAATTATATAATTTAATCACATTAACGGAAATGTATTAAATACTATTAAACATTTTAAGAACAACTATAGGTATGATTAAACAAATAACAATATACATGAATAATAATTGGAACATTTAATAGAACAATTTAGAATACTGTATTACGGCCTAATTATTATTAATATAGGTATGTACTTTTATGGAATCTACCATTTTATTCGCCTGCATATCCTGTGTAAACATATGCTATCAGATATAAATATCTATTATCAGTTGAAAGTTCATATTCAAGTTAAATGTGATTTGACCATTATAATAATATAATTGTACCAATATATTCAAACAACAATTATTTTAAAAAAATATACAGAGAAGGTGACAAATCCCAAATCCCTGTTTGCGCCTCTGTATCATACAGATATTCCATAATTAAGCAGGTTTATATTCTTGATCTATCTGATGTTGAAGAAGGGAGGTTAAATTTTCTGCGATTAACTCGTCTTGGACCAAACGGTATTTTACCAAAGGTTTTTTATGAATGTAGAGTGCAACTTTTCCATCCACTGCTTTATCTTTTTTATTTATTGCTCAAAAATAATTATTTTCCTAAAGTTCGGAAAACTAGTCTGGCGACTCCAATCTTTAAGTCTGGAGATTCAGTATCAATATCAAATTACCATCTGATTTCGGACTTTCCATTGATTGGCAAATTGTTAAAGCTATTAGTATTTTGTCATGTAGTATGTATCATTGTATCAGTACGGATTCTTTAGTAGTTGTTCAACTGTAACCAATGCCGTTGAGTTTACCTCGTATATATCCGTAATCATTTTAATTGGAGTAGCCAAGTAGATGTTATATTTACAGATATCGCAAAAGTTTTTGATACTATTAACTATGAAGTTTTAGTAAATAATCTCGGCCAGTTTGGTATAGGGGAACCGTTTCTACCATGGTTCCGGTCATGCCTTACTAATAGATAACAGTTTGTATATCTTTTTGGCCATAATTCAAAAGAATTTGTCTTGATTTAGTCATTCAGAAATGTAAAGTTATGTCATTCAATACAACAAACTCAGAATTAAAATATGTTTACTATGTTAGAAATGATAGCATAGAACGTATTGGTCAGGTTGGGATTCATATACATTATCTAACATTATCCTTTGGGGTCTACATTGATCACATAGTAGGTAAAGCCTTACTTGATTTATTAGGCAGAATGCTAAGTCTGTTTTGTCTGGTAAATGTATTTTAGCCATATATTACTTGTTAGTTCGATCAATAGTGAAATATAGATCTGTTCAGGATAAACTAAGAATCTAATGTGTTAAAAACGGTTTTTTTGAAATGAAATATACATTTTAAATGCGCTTAGAATACCAACACTTGAAAGTCGTCATGGAGATGCTGGTGAAAAATGATTAAATGGTATAGTTTCTAGCTCAAGTGATGCACCAACGTTACTATCTAGAGTTGAATTTCGAATAGGTACCGGTAATAGGTACAAGAGCTCAGAAACCATATACCAAACAATTACAGTAAAAGCAATTAATTACCTAGAAGCCAATCCTCCAAAGAAGGCCATCTCTGGCAAATTGCTCTAATAATATATTATAAAATTAAATTTCTTATTTGTTAAAAAATGTATATTGTATTTATTGTAAACAAAAGCCGAGTGGCATTCATTATTTAAAATGAATAAATTTAGCACTCTCGCAGAGTAGACTTTCCTAACTTGTTTTAATTAGTAAATTAATAAACTGAAATTAAGTTCACTCCAAAATATTGTTGTCTATCAATTTCCTAATAGGTGTTTTATGTCCAATGCTTACAGCTTCTTTTTTTATACTGCTGTACAATTATGAAATGTTTACCTAATGTCTGGAAATATGATTTATTGTCATATGACTATAATAATATTATATAAGTGATGTATTTTATGTAAAACGCTTTTATACATTTTACTACATTTCTGAATATTTTGGTAGTCCTGCATTTTCATCATTTTTAAATTTTTAAATTTCTGCAAGGGGTGTTAACACACTTATACAACATACTCACAACCGTCTATTAAATATATCCAAACAGTTTTTGTAATCAATTTTGTTATTTAAATAACATAATACATTAATATATTCATAATAGTTTATCTTATAGTTTGTAAACAAAATATTGGAAAAATATTAGTCTACCATCTACCACCCATTATTATAGGGGTGTCAACTGACTCTGATACTCTGAGTCAACTGTGGTCGCGTGTTCGAAACACATGTTTCGACGCACGAGGTCCCCGGTTCGACTCCTAGGTAGCAAATGGGATAGCCAACGAGATTTTTATCGCTGGTGGTCTGATGTCTGATGTAAGCCAACCATAATTACCATACCCATCCAATAATTTGGTAGCAGTGAACTATCTTCGGATCCTCTAATATGTGAAGGTGCAAACCTGAGCATGTTGGAGTTTGGTAAATAAGAGGATGTAAAATTCTAAATTAATTTTCATTTTATTCAAAATACTGTGAGAATACTTACTATTATCATAATGGGTATTCGAATTTATATTATCGAGTGGGTGGGGGGGGGGGGGTTTGATCCCTGAGCGTAAAATTTTTTGGAGGTGTAAAAATTTGAAATAATACACATAAATGCCGGCGTATTATTCTTTTTTTGCTTATTTACGTTTCTTTTGCGTAATTTTACATTTTTTCCCGGTCGTCAAAATTCCTAGTTCCGTCTCTGCATATTCTGAATGCTTTTTTGTGGAAATGGGTATACTTTAAAAAGTATTTTACCAAAGTCTGTACATAATGTTATGTCATATAGACTGCGAAGTACTAATATAATATGAAAATATAAAATTATACGACGAGAGATAGATATTATTATAGGCGCCGCACATATATCCATATTATGTGTTGTTTATGTGTATGTAATATTACCAAAGGGCTGATATGTTTGATGATAACGAAATAATCTGGTCATCCGGAGATTTAACAATGTATTATCATATAATATTGTTATTTATATTATTATGTACGAAATTGCGTACTATATATGCTAATATGCACCATTATTACGTATATTATTTTCTCGTCGAGCGAATTTCGAAATAATATCTGTTTTTCGCGCGCGAGTTCGTCCGATGTAAATATGGAATATTTTACTGGATACCGTGATGGGTGATTTCACGTACATATACCAATCTACATGTACGCCCGAACGGTTTACAGAACACTTTAAATTAACATTATTATTATTATTATTATTATTATTATATACTACTATATACTAGGTAATAGGTATATACAGGTAAAATAAATTTGAATTTCGAGACATGCTCGGGACTATCATTATATTATATTATAATATTACAATATTACCATATTCTATACCGTGTTTTCGTGTTGTAAACGCGATGTATAGGTACGTTTATATTTGGCCGACGGCGATAACCACGAAGACGCACCCGACGTCGAATTTCCGATAGACTAAAACTATTATAGGTATATATTGTACGAAAAGTCTACGCAAATAACAATTTCAGACGTTTGCGTTCGGGGCAATTACAATACACAATACAACATAATGAGCGGTCGGATTTCACTCGCGAATAAATGGAAAATTTTGTCGGGTTTATTGAACTAAGGTATACTCTTGAAGGAAATATGTAAGTGTTTATAAAATTATAACGATTAGGTAGTGCTAAAAAAAAAAAAAAAACCTTTCGAATAATGATTATAGACCAAAAATTACGACTTGCCGACTTAAAGGATGAAAGAGTTCTAAATTACATTTTTTTTCATTAATCTACTTTTGTTATATCATCTGATTCATAGACCTATATTAACTAAATGGACTGCACCCTTCTTCACCCTTGCCAATTTAAACACTCAGACGAGATATGATAATCGAAATGGGGTATAGACATATAGTGGAGGAAAAACGCCTATACTACTGTAATATTCCTATTGTTATCACAACATTTTAAACAAAAATATGATAATAACATAAAGGTATCTATGGATAACAAGAGTAATTATCATAAATGACATGAAATAAACGAGTGAATAATATAATATATAACAATAATATATTATAAATTAATAATGTTTTGGCGGAGTAACCGTGAGTAAACAGCTTACTAGATATTTTTTTCGTGAGTTTGATTAGAATAACCAGGTTACTGATCACTAAATAAGTTTAGACATTTCAGTAATTACTAATTTCGACCGTGCGATTGAGTTTACAATAGTATACGACATACGGTTACTGTCTAATTGTATGATAAAATACAAAAGTTATTATTATTATTATTGACAGGGTATTTCTAAAATGAATACAGAAAATGTATACACATCGTAGAGTATACACATACGAAGATAACAATAATTATTATTATCACAGATGTGTGATATCATATAGTACAATAAATGCGTTTACGTTTACTAGTCATTTTGGCAATACAGTGGATATCGACTAATCATAATCTATATAGTCGTAAACTAAATGACTAAACAGTTTACGTCGATAAAACACGTATAATAATATCTACCCTTCTCAGCTTAACAGATGCTGTCTAAGGGGTTCAAGCATCAAAGTGTATATTTCATTTAGTTAACAGGTCTATGATATTTTCAGTGTACCTACTCGGTTTCGGAATTTTGTCCCCCCCCCCTCAATCTGGATAAATAATGCACACGTCAAAAAGGTGGTTACCTACACGACTAAACCAAAGCACAAAGTTATAATGGAAAAATAATAAAATAAACCCCCTTAAATGGCTTACCACTTTTTAGTAACATTGTCTTTCCCCACCCATCCGGCGTAAAAATATCCTTGTTCAAAAAATGGAACACCGAACCTATATACTTGTTCCTATATATACTATCTTCCGATCCATATCTTCTCTAAATCCAATTGCGACCCTTTATAGTATACCTACTCGAATCACGTAAACCTCCGTGAAAAACGGCTGAAGTGTTTAACACAACGCCAATTACAATATCGCAATTAGCTAAAAAGAAGAATGTACCACAAACAAACCTCTCGGTGACAATGTCTGCCGGAAATAATGGTCCACCTTAAACCGGATATACGTATACCGGCCTACGGAAGGTGTATGAAATCTCGTGTTTAATTGAGGCGTTGACAAACCCAAGTTGCGACTGTGGTGAATCAAATTTAACTGTACATACATAATATAGTGAGTTCCCACTGAGAAAATTCAACGGGAAGCTCGATGGCACTCTAACGGAACTCCTGAAGCGATCGAATGGTTAAAACAAAAAAACAGCTAGATATTATTTCATAGGTTCCAATAGTTACCGATAGTGCTGTAAGATTTAAGACATTTTATATTCAAGAAATTTCTAAATATTTCTGTCAAAGAACACATTTTTGCACGATCAGGAAATCCGTTATTTTATTAGAGATATTGCATTAACATTTCGGTTGCTCTTTTATCACAACAAAATTAATGTAAATAAAAACAAATAGTAAAACTTTTTTTTTTTAATTTCCAACTAACATCACGAGTTACCATTATTATTATTATTATTATTATTATTATGTTTAGCTGGTATTTTAATTTAATAATTGTCAATTATTTATTACTTACTAATTATTATAAATAGGTACTTTATATATTATATCGTCATTACGCCATGCAAATAAATAATAATTATTTTAATGACGCACATTTCGAACTAAAAATCTTATACAATTTACTACTGGTCGAAAATTGTTTCCAGAAAAAAAACATCGTAAAACGAATTCACTTTTCTCAGAGTCTAAAAAATATTAAAAAGTAGCCTGGAATTAATGATGGATTTTATTTTTATTATTTCTATTTCCACCTTCTAATGTATAGGTTAGCTGGTTAGGTTATAGGTTAGAACCCTATTAATATTATTCATATTTACAACGATAATTGTGAACGGTGATCAATTTTCTATCTTGTTCGGAAAATACTATTTGTTCGTATCTGTAACTGCATAACTTATAATTTTCTATTACTATTTATACAATATACCAGAATAGATATGTGAAGTATGGAATTCAGCAAAATTTACCTGGTATTAATCGTCGATTAGTAGTATCATGTATGTAAGATTTTTTTTTTTAATTTGTCTACGTCTACGTGTTTTGGATCATGGCGAGCATCTATATCCAAAATCTAGTATCGATCGGCGAACTTTCTGAATTATACTATACGCCATATCTCTATATTTAAGAAAGTCCCATATATATATTTGTCATGAATAATCTCCGAAACTCGATTTACATGCGAATTTTTATTTTATAGATAATTTCTCAAATAAGAATATATAAAAACAAATAATGATGAATATTATTTTGTTAATATTAATAAGGAAGGAATTCGAAATTCGACTGTTAAGAGGGTAGGAGGAAGTGTATTCAACACACGAATCAAACTACTGGTAGTAGAAAGCTGAATTTTTCAGAGAATATTCGATTAATGGCGTAGAAGAAAGGATTTTTCAAAATGTAATCTTTAAAAGGGGAATGGGGACGTGTTTTTCAATTTTTATTCAACGCCCAGTCTAAACTATTAGATGAGATTTTAGAATTCTAATATTTATTTATATTTGATAATATTACATTTCAAATCTTAACTCTTCTCAAACTAGTCAAAACTGTTCATGGGGGGAAGCCGGGTAATTCAATTAGTAACTATTATATAGGTATACGACACGTATGATTTGAATTTAAGAAAGTAATGTTTTAAAATATGCAAAAAAATGAAATGGATCGCTAAAAATTAAAAGCCTTAAATTGATTATAAATCGTTATATCAGATTGTTAAATTATGTTAATAGGTATGTTATTATCGCTGCCGTGATTTTCGTGGCACAAACTGAATGTAATGTACAATAAACCAGCGTAGGTTCTGCGCTTGTATAATTATAATATTATGTACAACGTGCATTAAAGTGAAAGAAAAATGCAATGTACAATACGAGACTGTAATCACGTTTTATTTTTATTTTTATAAATAATATATATATTTTATCGACGAAATGAAAACGTTTCAGTACACGACCCGATCGTATAAAACGAAACTTTAGAGAACAATCGCGATGGTATTTAAAATGCGGAAATACCTTCGCTTTTGTGTATATACCTACGCACCTACCTATTTGCGGCTTCGATTTTGGTCTTGATCTTTACCTAAAAATATCAATAATTTTAAAATCTATAAAACCGTGCATTGCAGTTTATGACTTATGCAATTACGATAGATTGTTAAAAATTTTCATACTCTATACAGAGGAGTCATTTCGGATGGGAGCCTAGCGGACAGAATGAAATATTTTCCTTACCCCACGATTTATATGGTCCAACCAATTTGTATGAAGTCAACATAAAAATTTGCTTAATTTATGAAAAATATTTTATAATTTTTTTCAACCTGTAAGCCGGTCCATTTCATTAAACGTTATCAATAATAATTGACAAATATCTTGCAATATACTTATACATTTTTAATTGAATGAACTACAAATCGCTGCAGCTGTCATTGATCCTTTTGATAATAATAAATATAGGTGACTAGGTAAGTCTTATTAGGTTAACTATTTTATCAATTTTATTTGTAAAAGCCTAAAGAAAGTCTTGA
This sequence comes from Pemphigus obesinymphae, assembly GCA_025469235.1. Lineage (NCBI taxonomy): Eukaryota > Metazoa > Arthropoda > Insecta > Hemiptera > Aphididae > Pemphigus > Pemphigus obesinymphae. The sequence goes on from JAIPRL010009933.1 coordinate 11,686, forward strand.
ATTTATTATATGAGCAAAATATAGTACTTTTCTTAGTTGGTTTTCAGTACTCTTACGTATTATTAACTAGAGCGGCTTTATGATTTATATTTTCGAACAAATTAACTTTTGGCCGATCGAGAGTTATTGGCCTATTCTAAAAGAAAAACTGAAATAACGCCCTTGTTTATTCGCTTGATATATTTAGTGTTTACTCTCTAAAGTCTATAATACATAACGTTATGCCAGTGCAGTTCAGTTTATATATTATAGGGACCCTGGGAGTTATAGATGGTGGATCGCTTCCCTTGATCGTTTACATTCTAAGCGGAGTGAGGAAGTTAATGGTTTTACAATGATGTTTGTTATTTATTTTTTCAAGTTTTTATGCAAATGGTACGTACATTCGGGTAATAAATTTATTTTTATTTTACTAGTAAAATCTTTTTGAACTGGAAAATCGGTCCAATCTTTATATATATATATATATATGTATATTTTTTAATTAAATGTTATCTATAGATGATATTACAAAGGTTGTTTTTTTGATTTTTCCGATCAATTTTTATGTGTAGAAAAAAACACCGACAAAAACTGCAACCGTTCGTTAACGTCGATTATGATTATTTTTGGCCATAGATTAAAATGGGGTTTTCGGAAGCCCGTATAGATGTACAGCAGTATATAATATACATTTAGTGAACATTTTTATTTTTTAACCCTTTAAATGCACTCTTGCGCTATACGCAATGCTTACTTTTTATACACTATTATATACGATTTAGACTACGATACAGTAAATAATTAAATACCTACACGTTTACCCACTTGTTTGCTAGGAGTTTTGTAATTATAATTGTTTGTACTCGACAACGACACATATAATACATGTATCAATGTATGACTGTACGAGTATAGGTAAGGTACACGATTAATTCTTACACCGTACTCAATACAGTATTATTCCTTTTGATTTATTCTTGCATTTCGATCTTAGCAACTTTCATTTTTCGCAAATACCTGCGCCAGTTGTGGAATGTGGGTACATACCCACGCAAAGTTTATATCTGTAGGTAATCGTGTTGCAGTCCACAGAAGATGCGTTTAACGCTGTATGCACATGACCTTTCTATATTATTATTGTACACAACAGACCTATATTGATTTCGATTATAAATAAAGATGAAAAAAAAAAACACTTCAAGAAGAATTTTTTGAACAATTAATAATTTTTAAAGGTCGTACCTTATATTTAAAATATATATCTGAGTATCGCCTTTTGTACGATTGATTATAATAATATTGTATTATTAAATTTTTGGCAACACTTTTCATTGAATATAATATGTAACAGGTATATATATATATATACAAAGCATATTTTTTATAATGTATAATTTAAATTTGGAAATTCGGGAACAATAGATACGCGTTAATAAGAAATGGTCAATTAATTTAATTAAAAAAGTCACTTATAAACATACATTATTATAACCGTGATAGACTTCGAGAACGTTGGTGTACTAGTGAATAGTGTTCTGACAAGGCCACATTTTTCGCAAAGTACACAATAGATGTCATATAAACAAGGACAAACCTATAGGGGGTATGTAGGAGGGGGTGACACTCCCCTCTACTTGATAAGTCAAAAGTTTCAGACATACACCCACCTACTAATTTATTCTAAGTTCGTGCTTAGCGTTAGGTCAAAAAATTACCAACGATCTAACACACAATTTTATTTACACTTTTTACTTTTATAAGAATTTGTTTTTCCTAAAATAAATCCGAGGACCGTTTTCAAAGGATGTATTGGTTAACTGTAATAATAAAATTATTAATCAATTACCTTTTTATATGATCCTTTTCTACGTTTTACTTGTAATTTGTAGGTATGCATAACATTAATGCAAACTTAAAAGTACAATATATACTTTTTTACGTGTGATATTTTAGTGTAATTTGCGCATCTAAATATCCAGATATTCATGTTAAGTCTAAACATTTAATGAAAATGATCATTGACAAATCGTTTAGTGGGAAATTATATGGACACGGTTGAAATTAAATTCAATATTTAAAGGAAAATGGACCGTGGAGGAAATGGTATTTCGTTTTTGGAATAAATCGGCTACAACCATTTCTAAGGTAACCGGAACATTGTCGTGTATATCCTTTACCTTCACTATTGTCTACAATGATATAAAATCATATTATTAAATACCGATTAGTGGAGAACGGATAAAAAAAATCAACCACGTCTTCGAAAACCGTGTCACGCCGTGACAGAAATATAATACATACATGTATAATATATACTATGTGTGTAAGTAAGTTGAATGACATAGCTATAATTTTGTAATGGGAAGAGGTGTTGTAGTTCTGGTGGTTAATTTCCAATGGTATCTAAAGATTTTGGTTTATATTTTTATAATCATAATAATGTATAAAATAAAAAACATTTATTAAAAATTCCTATTAGAGAAGTTGAACCCAGTGTATAAACTACCGAGGTTGGCAGTTACTTTTTAACTATAGACATTATTAAATCAATTCAAAATAATAACCTAATTATCCGTACTAAGTTCAGGTTAAAACTTAAAAGTAACATTTTAATTTAAATAAAAAAATATAAGTTGAATTTTAAGTTAAAAGTTTAATTAAAATTAAATAACTGGAGTAAAGTTATTAGTTAAAATAAAAGTTAATATGAGTTTTTCACTATTTTTTTTTTTTCATGTTAATACTTATACTCGTATATGAAATATTGATAAGAAATCATAGGTAACAAAATTAGAAGATAAATTTGTACGCCGTGGAGTAAAATATTATTTTTTCGATCAAACCATAAAAAAAACAAAACTAAAATTAAAAAAATAACAAAAAAATCAAAAATAATCAATCATATGAAATAACTTTTGGAGTTACTTAATTTTATCAACTCGCCATAATATTGTAATATTATTGTATAATGTAACACGTTTAGTTGAAAGTTATATTGTAAAAATTAACTACATAAATTATACAAAATATTAGTGTTATTGTTATATTAGTGGTAAAAAAAAGTATAATACAAATAAGTATAGGCATAATTTTAAACGATTTTATATGAAAATTTCTTATTTTCTTGACAAAATTTCAAGTAGTTAGTATTCTTTGATTTTAATTATGAAAAAATATTTAAATTATAAAAAAATGATTATTGATCACAATAAGCAATTTAAATTTTTTTTCAGTTCATATTTTTTATATCCCCCTTTCCCCCTAATGGCAATAATTAATTAACTAATTATTAATCTTTTAAACTAATCAAAAATTTAAATAGTATTTTTTTAAAGTATTTCATACCATCTATAGTGCGTTTGAGGTTTAGGTTTAATCTAAATATTTCTTTTTTTATAAAAAATAGGACCTACGTAACTTACTTTTATTTTATCAAAACTTTAGGTTTTCGAATATAAAATGTTGAAGAGTAGCTCTTTATAACTTTTGACTTTTAAAATCATTATTATTCAGCAGCCTTGTAAACTCTCTTGGCTACACCACTTAATAAATATATTAATATATTTGTGATGAAATAATAATTATGATTTATCAAGGATGGACATCAATTAGTTAATTAGTTAAAATTAAGTTATTGTTGAGTTTTAACTTCATTAATTAATTTGATGTTCTGTTAACTTATCAAATTATCTAGGTAGTTAATAACTATTTAATTTTTGGTCGTTTCAAAAACCAAAGTTTGTTTTATATACAAAAGAATGTTTTTCCTTAAATCATTAAAAAATAAATAAAATACAGTGAAAAATAAAACTTATTTGTTATATTTTATGTATTCATTTTTGTCTACAATTAATTCATATTGCGTATAAAATAAATAATTAATTGATATACCATGGATAACAAAAATTAACTTTTCATTAACTTATATCAGGTTTTAACTTTTATAGTATAGGTATTAGGTATCAAAACATTTATAAAATATAATAATCGGCTATTATAATACACTGCTATTTTCTTTACCTCAATAGATACTATAATACTTTTATAAACGAATATTAAAACCTTTTTGTATTATTATAAGTTTTATTTAACATTTATATTCTAGCATAATAGTGATTTGGGAATATTGTTTCGGGAAAAGTATCGACAGTTGTATCTTACTGGAGTATAAGAATTGTTAATAGATTTTAAACAAATTATCCATAATTAAGTAATAATTATAATATAATATTATTATACATACATTTTCAATTCTGAGAGAAGTAAAAGATCTTTTGGGTTTGAAATTATGTTTATTTTAATTGTTTCATTATTTTCTGTCAACTTTTCAATTTAAATCAAAAAGTTGATCAAATATTACATTTTCGGGTATTGAACATGTTTTAAAAAAATTCTGAAAATTTCAAATTATTAGACATATTCCTTTTGGTATCACGAAAAATAACCAGTTTTTCATCATCTTGGTTTATGTATTACCTACTTAAATTAATAAATTATAACTGTATATTATTATACGAAATATAAATAATATAAATGTTATATAAATACCTATTATACGTAAAATGTGTAACAAAACACAACACAAGAAACAAAAAAAAAAAATATATATATTATTATTTTTCGCTATATTTTAGGATTTTCTTGACATTTATTGTGAAAGTCTATACAATTAACTTCTAGTATAACTAATTCATTTTTTATATTTTAAGGTACTACATGTTTGAAAAAACACATTCGTATTCAGATTTGGATCTTCTTCTTCTTCTTCTTCTCCTTCGCCTTCTCTCCCAACTATTTGGGGTCGGCCACCCTGGTCCTACACTTCCACTTAACTCTATCTCCCGCATCTTCTTCACTTACTCCCACCTTCCTCATA
>JAIPRL010009934.1:0-16538 GCA_025469235.1 Pemphigus obesinymphae
TATCTTTACATAGGGAAATAATTGTCCTACAACAATAATTCGACCACAGAAATTTATCTTACCTCATGTACTATTTATTTATGTAATAAAATTTTTTTACAATTTTTAGTTGTATGGTCCTTTAATGGTGTACCTAAAATATATAGAAAAATTAATATATTTGATTGTTGTTGTTTTGTTGAAAATTATATAACAAAATTATCTTCTTTTTAGTATTAAGAGAAGTGATATATAAGATATAATATGGAGAAATTAAATTTATTTTAAAAGATAATGATGGATTTAAGATATCACGTGAATATTATATAGGTAGGTACTAGTTATATTTGTTATATATAATTTAAATATTTAGAGGTAGATATGAGTTATTACTTAGAATTAGTATTAATTTAAGTTATTGAATTACTAAAATCAAAGAAGAGCCAAATTAATCGAAATTTGTCGTTCCAAAAACAATTAATTGTGTTGTTATATAAAACGTATAGTATGTATGCGTGGAGAAAAAATTGTTACCTATATAGAAGTAGAAAAAGAAAAAGAAATTTTATTTTATTCGATTCAAATTTTTATAAGCTTATTGATGGGTTAAATATTTGTATTTTAATTATTGATAAAATTAATTTATGAAAAGGGTTTTTTTTTTATAAAATCGTAAGTATGAAATTTTAGAATATAGCTGTATATATTCATATAATATTAAGTACCTACGTATAATATGAAATACGTACTTAATAATAAGAAATATAATAAAAGTTCATTTTGTGAATTTCGATATTCTATATGTTTTAGTTTTTTTTTTGTCTATATATTTATATAGACTATGTTAGATTCAAATTCTTAATTAGAAAGTAGGTAGTTATTAACTAACTATAATAAAATTAATTTGTATTTTAAAATTTTGTTAATAAATTAGAGGATAGTTACGATATATTTTTGTAATTGGAAAATAGTGTTTAAAAAGTTTTGAAAGAGTTTTATTTTATAAAGGTAGTTATTATTTTAATATATTTATTATTATTATTATTATTATTATTTATTATTTTATAGTATAAAATATATATTATAAGTATATATTATATTTAGTAAATGATTAATGACTTATGTTATTATATTAAAATGTATTTAATTTATTTACGTGTTAAACTGTTAATATTATGTAGGTTACTAGATATTATTCAAGGGTAATTGTTATAAGAATATAATTTTTTATCTCGTGAAATTTGAATGTATTAGAATATTATTAAATTGTTATTAGTTATGTTAAATAAAACAAAAATCAACTGTATTAGGAAAAGTCAAATAAATGTGTATTTATTTGGAGTACCTATACATTATAGTTGATTATATTAATTTTATATATGACTAATTTGATTTAAAGTAATGAATTTTAAATATGTGTGACAATTTCATGTGACCTATTGTTATATTAAAATATTCACGTATTATATGATTATGTATAGTCAAATATATATTAAAATAATGCTACCAATAAAAAATTTTTAAAAAAAGGTCATGAGGGAGCAAATCACCTATCACCCTCCCCCAACCCAGTAAAACCACCACTATCTATAGCTGTTATTTTTGAGTTAGAACAAAAAACAGTTATAAATATTTCATTCACATAACTGAGATTCGATTATGTAACAAAAATAATTTAATTCATTGAAAAATATTCCAGACACAAATATATACACTTTTTTTATTTATCTAATACACACGTTTTTTCTACTGAATACATACCTAAAGGCTGATCATTGGTTAAACTCATATAATAGCTTTGGCTGATCGCCGATAGGCTTACTATCTAAGGTCTCAGATCGTTAAGTCAAATGTGAAAAATGGTTTAACTATTCACTAATAACTTATATTCAACAATTTTTTTTACTTTTTTTTCTCAATATAAATTTTATATAATTCTATAGTAAGGAATAATAACCAGAGAAAAAATTGTATAAGTAATTAGCCAACTAGTACTGTGATAATTAAACCTTACAGAATATAGAATAAAATTACTAGTTATAATAAACTACCTACTAAAATATATTCTATAATAAATTTAAAAAAATAAAAAATAATCCAAAGAAAATTACATTGTTACAATATAAGAATTTATTTACATGTTATTTATTATTATATTATTTAAGACTATATTTACTCTAAAATTAATTTTCCTTTTTTGATTTCCTATCATCGGAGATGGTGTCTGCCTTTTTCGGTCAATTTCTTATCATTTATTTAATGACCAAGAAAGGTGCCAGGAAATACGAAATGCAATTGTTTCGCATGTGGCTGTTCATTGTAATAACATCGCACATATGTCTTACAATTCAATTGGCTACAACTTTATATCTTCTACAGATTATGCCTGTGAAATATCAATTCATTCAGGCTATGCTTTTATTTGCAAATTGGTTGCAGAAAGTAAGATTTATCCATTTTTATTTTTATTGGAATAATATTATAAATTGAAAAATAAAATATAAAACGTATATTCGTATATTTTCTCCCATATTTTACATGCCAGTTAGGACCTTGAATTGCATAACAATACGCCATCTTTAGGAAAATAACATTCCAAAATATAAGACGTTCATATTTTTGAATCAATACATTTTTTAACGTCTAGTTATTTAATTAGAATTTTTACCATACAATTTTACATCAATATTAAAATATTATTATATTATTGCATTATATTGTTAGTTTTCAAATTATATGATAATATGTGGGTACCTATATATATATTAAGTATATAATCCATAATAAATGCACAGTGTACAATATAATTATTTTTATTTGATCTTTGTATATATCAAATATATCATATATTGATTTAAGACCTTGAATTAAAGGTCCTCTAGTCAAATAATGAGTTTATTTTTCAGAACGTTAATATATTAAAATATGTATAATTTATTAGTTACCTATATAAAAACTATAGTTTCTGTCATTGTACTAGTAGGTAACTATTATAAGTAAGTACCTATACTGACTGTTATAAGTGCTAATAGTAGGTACTAAGTAAATAAGATAATTTCTTTATAATATTAATGAATTTACTTATTTATAATTGTTAACAAATGATTATCAAATCTACTAAATTCCTAGGTAGGTACCTAATAGTTTAATAAGTAAACTTTGGACATAATATTGTATGTCTGTTAAAGATTAGAAACAAAAAAAAAATTCTCATTTCACTCAAAATCTAAAATATAATTATATAAAATGAACTTTTACTAATAAAATATTAAATTTCCATTTTAATATATAAAGTTGAAATTATTTTTTGTTAACTATATTAACTTCTTGTATTAATATTATTATATATTATATAAATTAAAACTGAAAACTTTTTAGAAAAAGTTCAAGTTCAGTTTTTTCATTCAATTTGCCAAACGTTTAGAAAATCGTAGGGGAAAAAACATTGATTTCTAGCGATAAAATAAGAACCTTTGAAAACCATGGTTACAGCTTGACCAGAGTAACTGAAATATATAATGAAGGTATCCGTACAAAAAAAAAGTATCGTAAAGCTCTTTCGGTATTTTAACTATTCATACGTTAGGATCGCAAAGAAAAGATGTTTAATATATTTATAAACTTAAGAAGAGAAACGATTTTATTTATTTATCTTGTTTTTGTTTTTATAAACTCAATAAAGTAATATACACTTCCTAAATTCAGTGGCGCACACTCATTTACTGCAAGGGATGTCAATATACTTTTACAATATACCCACCACCTATTAAATATACCCAAATAATTTTTGTTATCATATTTTGATACTTAGATAACATTTATAATAGTTCATCTTATAGTTATCAAACAAAATATTGAAATAATAGGTTAGATTAGGTTAGGTTAGGTTAGGTTAACCTAACCTAACCTAACCTATCTATCACCCAGCACCCAATATTATAGAGATGTTGACTGACATCCCCGTACCCTTTTGTGTACGCTACTTCCTAAATTAAGTAATCGTACAAAAAGATTTTTAATGATCAATTACCATTGAACGAGCATTATACCTTTATTTAGTGACAATGTCTACTATAAGTAAATACGTAAAATAAAATAATTTTTATTCATGTTTTGTATATGTCTAAATTAAATAATAATACAAATTCAAAGAGAATTTTAATATTAATTATATGAGTTTGAATTTAATTTGATTTGCATATTTTTTTAGATTTCTTTATACGATGTTTTTCAAGTTATAAATGAGTTTCATATACATATTATATTTCAATTTCTGTTAGTGCATTTTTTTGCGTTTTTTACGAGTAACATAGATATATTAAGTATTAGAGCATATTTTTCTTAAAATATTTATTAGATTATTTTAATTTTAATTTAATTTTCAAGACATTCTTTATAGAAATAAGAAAACAAATCTAACCGAGTTTTAAAATATTAAAATATAAAAATTTTAATAATAGCTATCAAACCTTTTTATAATATATATTTATTTTATTTCATAATATCATTAACAAAACAAATTATATGTATACCTTATAAATGTATAATTAACATATTAAAATAAATGTATTTTTCAGGATTAATTCACATATAGTACTTCTACTATTATACTTCTACTTGAATGTGCTTTTTTTGTTTTAATTTTTTTTTTTTTGGTTTTAATTTGTCCAGATTTCATAAATGCCATATTATTTCAGGCACATTTTTCGAATCTATAAGTAGGTACACTGATGAATTTTTTTAGGTTATTTATTATTATTTTTTAGTTTATGAAAATCTGAGTTCTTATTATTTTATTTATCAATTTTCCAGCAAACTAACGTTCTAGTATAATATTAGAATCTATGAAAAAAAATCTGCTCGAAAACTATAGGTAGGGAAAAATATCGGCATGCATAGGAAAATATATCCAGTCAATATAATTTTTTACGTATATATAAATTTCATTATCTATATACCTAGTAGGTTTATAGGTAAAAGATTATTTCTATTATAACTACCATTTCAATACTCATATTCCACCATATTATTATACATTATACATAGATATTTAAGTTACTATATATAAGTATATTTCAAAAACCCCAAAGGGTAAAATATTCCGTATTAACTCTGAATAATTTGATAATTTCCAAATATATAAAAACTTAATTCCAAATTTTAGAAAAAGAAAAATGTAGGTACTTTATTACCGATATACAATACATAAAAATGCAAAAACTTTAATTTAAAAAAACAATATATTGAATAGAGAAATTATAAAATGATATATTTTCAATAAAGAACAATGAAAAATAAATTATTTATTGCCGTCCTGCAGTTATTTTTCATAAACATTGTCAATTTAATTTTTATGTAAACTGTATATAAGTCCATTGTTCAAAAGTCAAAATTGTATTTTCGGATTATGAGAATTTGTCATTGAGTAATGTCTTACACTGTATAATAAATATTACAATAAAGATAGACAGGTACCTAACTATGTTGTATAAAATGATTTTTTTTTTCTTAATTAAAAAACATAAATAAAATATTATTATGTTTAAAATGGGAATAATAAAAGTTATATACTTTCAAAACGAAAAATTATTTTCTCCCTCAATAACTATTTCTATTTAAACCATGGTGATGTTAAAATTTAAAACATTTCGTTTAAAATTCCAGTAATGAATTGTTTTATAGAATGGCGTAAATCATTTAAGAAATGCATTAAAATATAATTATATAGTTTATAAGTTGTTATCGTAAATGTTATTCTCAAACAATAATAAGTAGGTATAATATGTTATAATATGTTATTTAAAGGAGGCTTTGTTTAGGAATTATTAAGATGTTACAACTAAAAAAAAAAATAGCGAGGGGAGTAATACCTACGTGTTTGAATAATGGACTATCTGGGGACTGGGAATGTCTAAGGAATCATTTTGTTGGTACATTTTACGCGTGTCGGATATAAACAATTCGTTGAAATCCATTTAGAAGAGAGTTTTCGTGTTCTGAAAACACGTACTTACCAACGTAAAAATGAGAAAATATTACCATTGAAAACTATTTTGTAACCATCATATAATAACGGTAAGTGATTTTAGAAAAATTCGAGAAATTCTCGAATCAATATGTTACCATATATGGTTGATTGTAAATATATTAAGTAAATATGAGCATAAACTACCTAGTTATAAAATCTATGTTAAGTAAAATAAATTTAATCTTTTTAATATTTCAACTAAACTAGTTAATTACCATCGTCATTAACTTAACTACCTACTTTAAATTTGTATTGTATTAACATTAATTTATATTGTTTATTTTCATAATAAAGTTAAGTTTATACATTGGGTACAAAGGTTTTTGGTTTATATTATAAATTTATCAGTTTTTTTTCAGTCAACTTTTCAATTTAAATTTTGTTTATTAAATTTAATTTTTAAATTAGGTTAAAATTATTTAAATATGAATTTAATTAAATGTACATTATGATGTATATTATGATATATAGGTACTTAATTAAAACGAATATTTTATTCAGCTTTATTATTTATACTAATAATTAATATAATTTATTTATTAAATTTTCCTTTAAAAATATTAATTTTCATAATAAATTATATATAATTTATTATGAAAATAAATAAATGAGAAAGTATTCAACCATTGTGTGAATTTGCAAAAAATTTTAATATTATAATAAATTGTTAAAACAAAAGTGCAATTTCTAACTCCTTCATTATCATTTTAATATTTTATACCTACTTTATAAATTTATATGTTAAAATACATTTTATACCATTTTTAGAAATGTAAAATTTTTCTGAACTTGCGTTCCAAAAATTCACTAATTTTTTTTTTTATTCCCTGCATGCAATAAAATTATGAAAAATATTTTAAATAAACAATTTTTCTAATAAATTTCATTTAAATATTTTTATTCATACAGTATGTAAACAGACAAAAATTGTGATAAAACAAAATAGTAGTATTACTATTAATAGTACCTACATACTTAATGAATTGTTTGATTTAATATTTTTTCTTGTACACTTGGTGTAAATTTATTTATGTTAGGTTTATAATTAAGTAGTAATATTTAAGAAACAAAATGTAGAAATAAATTTAAAAACAATCAAGTAATAAATTTATATATATACTTATAATGTAAATATTTTAAAATCTAGTTATTAAATAGTAGAATACATTTCAGGGAACTAATTGTGTTTGACTAAAATAAATAATAAACTATTATAATATAAATAATAGGTACATATTACAAGTAACATATTTAATATTTTTGCCATTCTCATATTTATGACCAAGTAATACAAATAATTGAATTTACCATTTTTACAAGTTAAAAAGTCAACATTATTAGATGTATCAATTTAAAAACTAAAATATTACAAAATTATATATTAAATTGTGTAAATTGTATAATTAATTGTTTAGAATGTAAAAATTCTACAATTTATAAATTATCTATTTAATAATAAACATTTTATCCAGTACTATTCAACCAAATTTATGCTATAAAAATTACTTAAGTACTTTGGCAATGTATTATTTCCATTTACGACGAATTCAAAATTTTGAATGTCATTACAACCATATAATTTCGAGCCATACATTGGTGATATTGATATAGATCATCATACATCATTAATCTCTTTAGATTAGAATTTTCCAATCTATGGTCTACGGATTACCGGTGGTCCGCAAGATATTTTGTCCCTGATGAAAAAAAAAAAATTTTAATATTTAACTTAAAATTTATAAATATTTATATTGTATATCCTAAGCTTCGAGAAATTGCTTTACAATATTTACTCATATTTTCGATGAATTTTTTTACAAATAAGGATTACTATAATAAAAACAAACAAATAAATCGATTAGATGCCACTAAGAATATGCGTGTAGCTTTGATCACTATAACCTTAAGAATATCTTTGTTAATAAAGCAAACAAAAACTCAAAAATAACGTTGAATTTTTTTATGATAGTAATTTACTTTAATAAATATAAAACTTGTACACACAATAAATTGAACGGTTTTTACTATTTGTATCCAGAGGATAGGGGGTGGTCCACAACAATATCAATTTAGCTTCGATGGTCCACAAGGTTTAAAAAATTATGAACCCCTGCTTTAGAAGTTCAAACATGGGCGTTCTCCCTAGGGGGATATGGGGGATGGATCCCCTCTCATATGCTCGTGTCCATATTGCTGCAAAAATGAGGTAATAATATTCAGATCAGGTGCAATGCTGCACTCTAGTGGCTAGAAGTCGTAAACATTTTCATTTGACTTGACAATATCAGAGAAATAATATAAAGCACCAAAATATACCAAGAAGTTGAATATATTCAACTTTTGGACGTGTGGTTACCTAATGGTTATAGAATACCACCAATTTTGGTGTTCATATCATATAAATCATAATAATTCATTATAGGCATTCATTTTAAATCATTATATGTTCTGTGTTATAGATATACAATTTTATGTTTTTAGTTATGGCATTTGTAAACCAGAATTGGATAATCTTTGTTTACCGATCATTGTGTTATAATGACTATAATGTAATCTTTCGCGTAACAATAGTCTCACATACCTTCTATAAAAATATGCCAAACATATAGTAAGTAAATATTTACCATTTACATTAAATTTCAAATTTGAAAAAATGTAAAATACCTTCTCTTAGTTTTGTAACGTTTTTCTTCTTCGGCTAAATACAATAAGCAAGACGCTATACATATTTGTCTCCGGTAATTACACTTGTTGTACTCGTTTATATTATATTCATAAAAGTTTAACTTGTGGATTCGTTTTAATTTGAAAATTTGACTTTTTTAATTATGAAAGCAGAAAAACTATTTATTTTGTTTACATACTATGGTATATATCACCAGAAACCAAATACGAAAAAATAGCGAGGGTACAAAATTTGATAATAGCTATAACCACTACGGTTGAACGATGTTCTACTTTGGTATACGGAAATTATAGCGCCACAAAAACAACAATCACACGACACGGTGTGGTGTGAACCCGGCTTAATTTATACATTCTAGTCGTACACGATTGCGGATGTTTATACTGCAATAATACACGCGTTATTTAGAGAATACATTATTATTATTATTATTATTATTATTATTATTATTACGGGTAGGTACGTTATTATAATATTATAATGTTATCGACGGAACTAATAATCGTCGGTTTAACGAGGCAATTAGTGTCCTCCACGCGGCTACTGTATACCACTGTACCTAACCTAACCTAACCACTGTATACGACCACTGTACCTATATACCTACTGTAGATTCGCATCGTTTCCTACCGGGCGCCGTCGCATCGATCAACCGCGAGAACACCACATTTGCATTCTACGGTTTTCTATATGTATTGTATACAACACGAATACGTCTCCTATATGATCGTATATTAGCTTTACGACGTACACACGTTATTAACGGCCTCGGAAGTTTCGCAACACTGCACGTAAACGGATAAACTCGTATAAAGTTAAAGTAATGTAACCGGAGAGGACTAATTTTTAATTTATTACTATATATTATATAGTTATATTTTATTTACGACGATTATTTATTTTATTAATATAACGGACAAAGTCCAATTGAACAATATTTTAATTAAAAATAGACCTGTATCAGTAATATTTTTAATTGTCGTGTAATCACGATATTTATTAAAGAACATGTTTACTCATTTTTCATTTTTATCAACTTGAGAATATTGTAGAAAGATGAAATAGGAAATACATTATAAGGAATAAAGATATCTAAAGCGACTGATGGAGCCGATTTTTGATATAATGCGCATTTTTACCCATTTTATAAGCTGTTAAAAAAAAAATTAAAAACCCGAAATTTTAACAGTTTATAAAACGTGTAAAAATACATAAATATATATAAAAATCGGCTCAATCAGTCGCTAGATAATATTGTACTTTATAATTTGTTTGGTATTTCTAACATGTTTGTAAGTTGATGATAAAATGAAAAATGCTAATACAAGGTTTACATTGAAATGTTGCCGGTATGGCGTCCGCTTAATTATCGTTAATTGGGTATAACCGATTGCAAAATATAAATAATTCATATCGGTAACTAAGCGTTCCAGGTGATGTTTGTAGTAGGTATATTATAATATACGATAATAAATTATTATTATTGTATACGGGACGTAGAGGTATACCTACCCATAATAATATGTGACATATTATAATATTGTCATTATCATAATATAATTCTTTATAGGTTTAATAATAATAGGTATTAACCACAGTCAATAATAGACGTTCGGATCGCGAAAATAACAAGAGTAACTATTTACGATATATTATTATTTAACACATCGTGTGTTTTGCAACACTGATTATAACATATCGAATGCGCGTGTTAATATAATGTGTCATTCGAATCGCGCTGCTATAATCACGTCTTATTATACATTATATACGTATATACATGGAAGAATAAGAATAAAAAAACGCGCATCGGTATCTCGTATAATAGATATACGACGATGTCCGAACGAGATATCGCAAATGTCAAAATCGTTGTGCAATTTTTTTTTTTTTTTTTTTATTCGTCGCAATCCCGATCGAGACATATGTATCTGATTCATACAATAATAACGGAAAAATAGGTAGTATATTGTAGTGTACATACTCATTATAGATTATATATAGACACGTGTATGAAATGTGTGTTTGCGGTGAGTTATCATGTGGTTGGAAAATAGGTAACGAGTTAAAAGTTTAGATTAAATCAATTATAACGAGTTATATAAGTTAATTTTTTTTTTTTTTTTTATAGTATTATATTGACTTCTATAACTTTTAATGAGCGAGTCAACTTTGATAAAATTCATAATATCAAAATATTATTTTCAAAAAAATACTTAATAATTACAATTTATGGAAATTTCATTTTTCGTTTTTATATACTGTTCTTTATAGAAAATTCAATTAAGTTAAATTAATATTATAAAATAAGTATAATATATATATAATGTTGTGTCCATCTGTCATATATGATTCGTTGCCATGATTACCGATATCAATATCATAATAATATAATTAATAACTGCAATCAATAATTTACTATCGAATATTTATTATCGATTAATCGATTTATATACATTGAAAAAAAATCTTGGTAATATTGATAAAAATACCAATGCAATCAATAAAATAATTACTATCACCATACAGATGCAAGCATCTAGTTCCATTAACAATTGTCTATTTTCAAATCTTTAAAATCTATTATCATATAAAATTATACAGTAAAATCACAGAATATACAGAAGGGAATCTTGATAAAAATTACATGGGTTCTTATGGCCGCTCGAAAAAAATTCGGTCGTACTATAAATTCATCAGGGGTACCAGAAATGTAATACCTATTTCCTTGTTTTTAAAAATTTTTGGTCACACTGTCTCATAAATATAGTTTTCATATAATGATAATAATTTCTAGACATGTTTACGTTAGAAATGCTGATATCCATAAACATTTTATATGTCTATGTTGATATCACAATACCATGCTTCATTATCAGTATGACCAAATACCATAGAATAATGGGTATTTCATAAACTGTTGAATTTAGAGAATTTAGTAATTATTCAATATGTCTGCTAGATTCCCTTCTGTATATTATGTGGTAAAACATTAAACAAAACAACTTTATCGTTACTTTTGGGACTTTGGGAGGATACAAAACGTATATAAAAATTGTATACTTTTTTATTTTGTGGATATAATAGTTATCATCACTTATCAAGTTAACAATTTACCTATAACTGATAAAATATATTAACAATATATCTAATGATATTTATATCATTGCGATAAAATATTGTCAAATTGAATTTTTTTTTTTTTTACCTGGAAGCTAAAATCTTGAAAGTGGGATTAACCTAACATTGTTTATATATTAACTTTTATTTTAGTTCACAAAAAAGTTGTATTTAACTATTATATTTACATCTAAACTCATTTTTTTTTATATGTGAACGTAATTTAACGAATTAAACAAATTTATGAACTTGCACAGCATCATCTGTGTTCTGCAATGATAAATGCTCAGATCTTTCAATAAACACACAATCAATATCATAGAATCCCAATATTGTTTTCGAATTTTTTTTTTCATATCTATACAACTTGTAAATTATCAAATATATGTATATTATCAATGTAATTGATAACATTAAGCACATTTTTATGTACTCGAAATTATATATATTTCATTGGTTTTCGTAAAATATATCCGCCGTATAATTTATTATTCAATGTAATTTTTTGTTAATCTATAACTTATTAGGCGTCATGTAATCATGGTTTATCGTGGTTATATATTTTGGCGAAAACGGTAAACGTATTCTTTTTTTCTTTCTATTTTTTTTTTTTTTTTTAGAAACAATTTGTTTGTGACTGGAGGGTTGAAATTTTAATTTTTTAATTGAAAAGTCTGTTCAAATAGGTACTAAATTAAAACAATTGACGATCAAGATGACAATATATTATAGTTTAATTTTAGAAACAAAAATTGAAAATCCCAACAGCATCGATCATTATTTTATGCTGCAGTAACGATAAAAAAATAAACACAATTCAAATATTGTGTACGACTCTGCGGAGATTTATTGTGCGTTTCCAAACATCCCACAAACAAATGTCACATATACACATGATACGTGATTGTGTATATTGGTTATTGTGTAAGCGAAATAAACGAGAAAAATATATTGTATCTTTATTCTTTATATATAAATAGAACTTTAGGTATATCGACCACAATCATTTTCTAGGAGCCGCCCACGATTTTCATTTTCATTTACACAACTAATATATAGACACTGCAGACATAGATCGCGTCATCACACCTGTACAGGTGATACCTACCTATGGACAATATAATATAATACCAGATAAATCGATGAATGATTAATGAATCAAACGGTAACAGATTAATACGAAATCGATGAATCGTTAAATTATTATTTTATTTTTATTCCTGATAAATCGATGTGCCAATTGCATTGGGATTTTTTTTATAGAGAGGCAAAACAATTTTTTATTAACCCCTTCCCCCCCAAAAAAAAAAATCTGACTATGCACGACATAAATAAACGTCTCTTAGTTTTGTATTATCTCAATTTTAATCAAGTTGTAATGTTGGGTGGGAACGCGACTTTACAAAGTTAAGTTAATTAAATGGGGTCTCTGACGAATACCAATTAGTGATACACAAAGCAAGACCAAGACCAAGACCATGACAGTCTTGGTCTTATCTACTCAGTCTTGGTCTTGGTCGTGTTGACTCAATCTTGGTCTTGGTCTTAGTCTTGTTGACTCAGTAGAAGTCAGTTTTAGTCTTGGTCTTGTTGAATGAATATTGGTCTTGGTCTTGGTCTTGGTAACTCAGTCTTGGTCTTGGTCTGGGTCTTGCAAAATTCTTGCAGCCTTGATTTTTTTTTTTTTTTTACCAAAGTTATATAAATAAGAATAAATAATTTATTTATACGTACACAAGGGGGGATGCAGGGAGCAATGGGAGTAATTCCCCTCCTCCGTTCACAAAAATTAATTAGGTAGGTGTTTGTGTAGTTGACTGTTTTCGATAACATCAAACTTTCAAGAAATAGTAGATTATTTGTTTACCCATATATTCGATAAATGATAATCATTTCCAAAAACATTACAATAGGATATTGATGATTACATTACGAGAAATCTGTAGATTTGGTGTGGAATTATAAATAATGTATACCAAGAAAAAAAATCTAATAAATAAAGTATTTAATTCATTAATTTTTATTTTATTTAAAAGCATGACTTGCAAGGGTCTTGCATTAAAAGTTTTGGTCTCGGTCTTGGTCTTGCATACTTTTTTATTTCAGTCTTGCTATGAAATAGTAAAATCTTGGTCTTGGTCTTGCTAACTCTAGTACAGTCTTGGTCTTCGTCTTGGTCTTGCATTTTTGAAAGACCAAGACCGAATTCGCCTATCACGAATGCCAATCAGTTATTAGTTTGCATTGTCCAAAAATATCCGACAAATCGTTACGTAAATTGTGAAATATTTTTTGAAAAGTCATGCTAATAACGTAGAATACACTTGCACTTTTATAGGTTTATTTTTTTAAAATTTAAAACAAATAATTTTTACGTGAAGTTGGCATTATCTATTACTTTATTAGCATACATCTAAAAAAATATCCAACAACATTTCGTAACGATTAATTGGAAATTTGTTTGAGCGCTCTTTTTTTTTACTTATCTAACTAAATTTTGTTATATATATTATATATATATACATATATATATTACAAATTCATGAAAAACTTTACAAAATCTATATCGAACCACGAGTATGATCTTGTTGACACTTTTTGAAATGTATTGTACTCCCACTAATTTATTTGACTTTGTATTTAAGTGGACGCTCTAACAAATTCTGACAAGTATATTGACATATCGTTGGAGTGGTTTTTATAAAGTTTAAATTGAATTGAAAATTGTAACGTTGAGTGTGAACTCGAAATTACAAATCTAAAGTTGGATAAGTACATATAGAAAGCTCTGACAACTAACAAGTGCCCAATTATGTCCAGTAAATTGTTCCGTAAATTGTTGGATATTTTTCAAGAGTTATATCAATAATGTAATAAGCCGACTTCGCATAATGTACCTAACAATTTTTTTTATATTTAAAACAACTGTAAACTTACAAAAGTGTAGTTCATATATTATTACTAGTGTCTATGAGGATTCGTCCGGAAAGCTTCGGGTTTTATACTTAATAAATCCGCAAATCCGCTTCCGCATATATATATATATATATATATATTATACAATAAGTCAAATATTTGCACAATAAATTATTCTCCGCCAGAATTTGGTTAAATTAAATTTTACAGTTTTATCAACATTTCAAAATCGACAGTTTTAGAATTATATTTCGATTCACGCGAACACATTCAATTAGGTGCAGTTTGCCAAAATATCGATGGAACAATCGTGGGCGAAAAGGGAAAGGACGTTTTTTAGGTAAAAAAATTTTACGCCCATTGTATGTATTCATGTGAATATTGTCCAAACACACACAATCGACTCGTTATTTTGAATTTTTAGATTAATCTATTTCGTCATAAACACAAATACAATTTTGAATTCATTGTGTAATATCGTGTAATTCGTCTATAAAAGGTCCAAATTCACGTGGTAATGATTTAAAATAACAAACCCCCTCCCTCCGATCGCTTTTATTATCGCATGGCATTTGTTACGTCACATTATTTTTTTCCCATTACGACGTACACGATTTTTGATGACGGAAACACATGACGAAATGGAAATTTTCATAAATCACTTGTAAAATCATCGGAATCGATAATAATAATATATGTACTACATATAGGCAATTTTATTCTAACGCCTACTGCAGGCTGCCTATATATGCGTTCTTGAAATGTCAACCGTTCGCCTTATTTTATATTGAATAGTAAATTTTCTTGAAACACTCTATAATATATACGGGCGACCATAAATTGAAATAATTTATATTATTAAAAAACATGATGGGAGTACGTGCGTACGTGTGGCGTATGCAACGAGAATAATATTATTTATAATATATTAAAATACAGTCGACATTTTACGATATCGCAGAAATACGTACTGCTGCAGCTGTACTTCATATACTAATAATGTTTATTTATGAGATACAATATAATATATATATATATATTTGCTATAATATAGTTCAGCATAAAATAATATATACTTTCATAGTTTATAATAATTATTATAGTTAAACGCTTAATATTCTCCGTATGTTTTTTATATTAACCGAATCGTAATAAAAATTTTAACAGTTCAATAAAAACAAATAAAACGCAATTTAAAAACCCTATATTAAAATTAATAATAACTAAAAAAGAAAAAAATCGCAATTTATATAATATACATTAAACAAATCACGGAATATATTATAAAGTTTCAAGTAGTGATACACAAAGCAAGACCAATACCAAGACCATGGCAGTCTTGGTCTTGGTTTTGGTCTTGTCTACTCAGTCTTAGTCTTGGTCTTGGTCATGTTGACTCAATCTTGGTCTTGGTCTTGGTCTTGGTCTTGTTAACTCAGTAGAAGTCAGTCTTGGTCTTGGTCTTGCAAAATTCTTGCAGCCTTGATTTTTTTTTTACCAAAGTTATAAATAAGAATAAATAATTTATTTATACGTACTACACAATGGGGGAATACAGGGAGAAATGGGGGTAATTCCCCCCTCCGTTCACAAAAAAATAATTAGGTAGGTATCTGTGTAGTTGACTGTTTTCGATAACACCGAACTTTCAAAAAATAGTAGAATATCTGTTTACCCTGTTTATATATTCGATAAACGATAATCATTTCCAAAAATATTACAATAGGATATTGATGATTGCATTACGAGAAATCTGTAGATTTGGTGTGGAATTATAAATAATGTATACCAAGAAAAAAAATGTAATAA
>JAIPRL010009935.1:0-16537 GCA_025469235.1 Pemphigus obesinymphae
TATCTGGGGCCCCAATGAAGTTACAAATTCTGAATTTATGGTTACAAAAAATTACGAATTACTTACAAAAAAATGAGACAATTTTTGGTTTAAAATTTTAGGGTGCGGGTGCCAGGAGTACTGACCTATGAGGTTCACTCAAAATTATTCTTCTCGTTAAATTTGATAATAGGTGTTTAAGCTTTAAATCTAACCAAAATGCCATAATTTCAATTTTACGTTGTATAATTTTGCTATATCGCCAATTAGATGGACGGAGACAGAAAATGCGGGTATTAAGAGGGGACGTGATATCCATATTAGTTGTCTCCGTCTAACTAACTGATAATATACCAAATTTCCGTTCAGAATTTCTATCACAACTTTATCATTTCTAATATTAGAAAAATTAACCTATTACTAAATGTATAGGTAAGATCATTATCTGTGCTGTAGCATCGTTATTTTTCGAATTTTTTTTATTTTGTAAAGAGATTTAACTATTTTAAAAACTCATTAACTAAAATAGATGAATTGTTTTTTAAAAAAGATGACGCTATGGCATAGATAACATAATAGTCTCATCTAGGGTCTCATGTATATATTTGGTAATAGGTCTATTTACCCTAACATTAAAAATTACAAAGTTGTATAAAAATACTGAACATAAATTTTGTATAATAACAGTTGGTTAGACGGAGACAATAAATACGGGTATCACGTCCTCTTAAGTGTAAAGTAAAACTATCTTTTATATGTATGCAATTATGAGGTTTTGTATAAATATCAAAGTAATAAATAGATAACTGTTATTTTTTTTAAATTGTCTATTTAAAGGTCAAAGGTTATTTTATTTTATTGATTTAAAAAATGATTATATTTAACTTGCAATACAGTGTGCAGCGGAGCTAACAAACGAGTTTTAAAAAGCTATAAACAACTTGGAAAAAAGCGGTTTGCTTTCGTCAAATTAGTTGATAATCCCAGTTTTACATCATGTTTTAAAAATTATATCGACAAGATGGCGGCCATTGATGAAAGCGATTTTTTTAATTATTCGTTCCTTCGAGTCTTATAAGGTGTAGGGGGGGGGGGTGATGTTCGAAATCTATTATGTTAAATACATTGATTATTATGTGCTTAAGGTAGCCCAGAGAAAAAAATTTGTAAGTGCTCAAATTAAAAAAGTTGCTCTCGAAGATTTGACGAAGCACTGACAGTGACTTTACGGTTCACGTAGTGAGTAAAACTCAATTCTTAAACAAGCATTAATTTTTAAGATAAAACAACAAATCCTCATGAAGAATTCTCCTAAAAAAGCCGCGGTCTGAGTGTCTGACACATCCAAAGCAACCGCGTGCTTCCGAGCAAGTGTCTTGAGGTGACCGCTCAACTGCTGCTGTACGAACAGTACATTTTTGAGGGTCCTTATCGTTTTGATTCCTTCATGTTTATCTCCTCTCAGGGTACTTTCGGTTTCTTTCAATTTCCGAATTCAAAATTTTATCGTGTTAATAGAAGGAATGAAGAATGTCGAAGTATTGACGAATAGCCCATGGCGTAGGGATCACCGAACATTTTTTTTTTCAAACGCGTGCTCGACAAAACCCAATGCACTCCACTTATAATGTAAATATATGTAAATATATATATGTAAATATCTCAAGATCGCTCATACAGCATTGGGCCTAAACCAGTGGCGTATTTAGGGGAACTAGGGAGGGTAGTTCCCCGGGCAGCACATTTTTGGCAACAAATTACAAAAGATGTTACTTAAATAATATTATAATTAAAATTTTATTAAATTAATTAAATGTAAAATATAAGGACAAATGGTTTATCGAATGACGTTTTATTCTTTTTTTCTTTTTTTTTTTTTTGTGCTCAATTAGAAACAGCAAATACAGGTATCTAACCTAACCTAGGGAAACAAAATACTATAAATATAATACTTCCCTGCAAGCCCATAAATTTGAAGACATGCTAGAGTATAATTTATTTAATATATTAAAGTAAAAAATTCATTTTCTCAGTCAATTTTAAGAAACGTCGAATAAACTTCATAGAAATAATATTACAAATTTTTTTTGGGTTTCATGGAACTTAAAATATGTTCCGTCAAACCATCTTTCATTATATAGTATTATATAAACATATATAATATAGTTGAACTAAATGTCTCAAGGAGGTTGATACTATCTCCCATTCACGATAAATATTTCCATAATAAAACAAAACATTCCACAATGATCAAATGTATTTTTCGGATAAAATTTAAAATTGTACATCTTAAATCATCATAAAAGGTAAAAGTTTCAACAAATAATACACATAACAATACCAATTTAAATGAGATATGTTCCAGTTAACAACCATTGTTAAATAAAACTATAATGAAAGTATATGTAACTATAAATCCACATAAGATGTAAAAAGTATTAAATATATCAAGAAATCAACATAACACAATTTTAATTAAAATTAATTTTAATAAGGTGTTCATTTGGATTTAGAGAATGTTAATAACCCAAATTCCTCATTATGTTACTTGTTATGCGCTGTATATTTATACACATTTGTTTTAGTATAATATATAGAAATATACATTGATATAGATATTAAATTCTATAGCATTATCTCAATTTATAATAAGAAACAAAATTCTTTCACTATCCGTCAAAAACTTTAAACTGTTTTATACAATCCTACATCAATTTTGTCCGACCAACTGAAAAATCATTTTTTTAATTTCTGAATCTACAGATCTCTACTAAATTTAAGTATTTAATAAACCTATAACCTATAACCTATAACCTTTCAAAAATCTTCGATAGGTAAATTTGTAAATTATATATAAATTTCAATTTAAGCTTATGGGTATACCTGCTAATATATTAATTCAATATACCAATAATGTGCTGTTATTAAAAATTAATAACCGGTCTTTAACAGTGGATTTTTCAAGCACTAAAATGGTCTTGGAATTTTCATAAATTTACAGTGTTAAATTTGTTCAATCTTAATTTTGAAAACAGTTCTGAATTTTTTATTATATCTTTTGTGTTTTTACCAGATGATATTTCAAAATATCTTTTTTTTTAATAAAAGATAGACGATTATAAATTTGACTTTGTTTTATAAATTTAAAATTACAATAAAAAGCTATAAGGGAGACCGAAGATATTTGTAACACACTTTATATATTTTACAGCTATATCTCATGAAATTAACGAATTTGTTGTGAAATTACTTTAAAACAATTTTCCCACTTTTTAAATGTTTTTTCTTGATTTTCACATAAATTGAAAATGTCAATTTTTAAATATCCGAATATATTAACTTAATTTTAGAGAGACTTAGGAAGATAAAATCAAAAATGTAGGAAACTTAATATAATGTAAACTTTACAACAAATTCTGATCAGTTTTTAGAATACTTATCGCATCACTAAATACATTGATACATTGAAAGTAAAAATGGTCTAAATTGCTGTTCCATGTGTGTTAGAAATATACATACTTGACAATCACCGCTTATTTCTTATGATTTTAGACCAATAGGTGGAAGATTAGTTTATGAACAAGCCGATATCCGATTACTATTTTAAATGCATGTACACACTTATTAGCCGCTATTCTAGGTTATGTTTAGGAAAAATATGTTCTAATTTAATAAGGCTTAAAAGCAAAATTATTTAAAATATATGTATTTAAGTTGTAAAACGTTAAATATTTTTCCTGCATAATCTAGTAAATAAGTTAATAAATACAAATCTTTGGACAAAATTTAAATGTTTAAAAAAATCTTGAAAAATTTGGCAGTTTCCACAAATAAATTAGTAGATTAAGGGAGCATAAGAAACCATAATTTAAGGAGTACCTATAAGAAATTTTCGAGAATTTTTATTATAGCTCTCACACATGAACGCTCATTAATGTATAATATATAAACATTATATACATATACAATGAACTGCCAATATTCCAAATATTGTTTTCCAACAGCCTTAAGAAGTTATTTTAAGAGGACCAATGATCTTCAGTGGTAAAAACATGTTTACATAATATAAATTGGTATTTATATATATATATATAATGACCATTTACTCCTCTTCTCCGATTTATTAAAAGCTCCATTCATTTTAAAAAACCGGATTAAAAATTATTTTTCATAAACTATAATACATCATTGTACAACTTAGCTATATAAGTATATATTTTAGTCCAACCACTTCGGTAATACGTCAGCACTCAGCATGCAAATTAATAGGCACTCAAGTAGGTATATTATTATTTATTATTATATACTATAAAGTATGTAGTATAATATACAGATAAATTAATGGTATACTACATTTTTCTTTCCAACAATTTATAACCCGCTGCCTACCCAGTTTTTTCTTGTTTGTAGTAAATAAATACTTTTAAAAAGATAGACAACATGTAATATTATCAGGAAGTCAAAACGGTCTATAACCGAATAAACCGAAACCAGATTCAAACCCGAAACCCCAAAACCGAAACCATGATATAATATAAACCGTTTTCAGAATAATTACTATAGCTACTCGTAATTTGAAACACAAAATATTCAGAATAATAATTTAATTATAGAATTAAATCTAAGATACATGAAAATAAAATAAAATAAATTATTACAATTTTGTTTTTATTTATAAATTATAATATTATAATTGTAGCCTGTAGGTATAGAATTGTACCTTATATGTAATTATACAATATTATTTTTTAATGTTGGTACTTTAATGATATTACTTGTCACTTGTGGAACTAATACAGACATACAGTATTATATTAAACATCTCATTACCTATTTATTATATTATTATTATTCCCTATTATACATAAATACCCGAATTTATATGTTACTTAAAAATTAGTAAATACCACTTAAATATTAAAATATTCTGATCGAATAGTAGAACATGAGTTTCTTTAAAAAAATAAAATTTTAGTACGGTCCGTGCATAATGTACTCGTTTATATAGGATCCACTACTTGAGCCTATATTACATGTATTACCCTTGGTATTAACCACTGAACTAGTTAAATTATTATTTACAAATCTGAAAACTGAACACCTGAAAAAATTGATAAATAAAAAAATAAGCCTATTCAAGAACATAGGTACCTATATTTATTATACGTACATATATTTTTAGATAAGTGCCTTTATTTTAGATGAAATATTACTGCATAATAATTATTAGATGTTATAATGTTTGATATAACTATGAAAAAAAAAAAAAACTAAGACAACAAATAAAAAAAAAAGATTAGATTAAAACACCAGCAAAAATAATTAAATACGAGTTTAAGCCTTTAAGTACAAATAACACGAGAAAACCGAGAATTGAGGATAAGTTAAATATTGGGAGAAAAATAATGAAAAATAAATAACATAAATGGGACGGTAATAAAAATTTATTATAGGAAAGAGGACAAACAAAGAGAATATTGCATAGAAGTTCATCTGGATGAGAAGTGTGCAAAGGTGATGACTGATGAATTAAGATAGAGGTAAATAAGAAGGGGAAAAGGAATATCAAAGCGTAGTCGTAAAATAGCGTTAGATTATGTGCCTGCAGGGTAAAGAAAAACCCTAGAACGAAAGGCGACGACGGATAGTTGGTGAAATACTGCTATGCAAGGCATCATAGTTGAGTGTTAGGAAAGACTATTTAGATTGCCAGATACTCTATAAAATTGTATGGTGAATAGAAAGTAGATAAAAATAAAAAAAATTAGTGGCCAAGGCCAACTTTCCTGCATATTCATTAGGTATCTGAAATACGAACGAAGCTGGGCATCTACAGAATTTATATTTATTGAAAGTGGAGAGTGGATGGACAATAGGTTTGATAAGAAAACGATAGGATTGGAAGTCTAGGACGATTAATATGTTATTGGCATCGATAGTAAAAACTAAAAAAGAATTGCAAAAATGCAATTATAACATAACAATCAGTTATGCATGATGAAACGAATAGATATAATTCTCGAGAAGGATAAATTGAGTTTAGGAATAGAAATGTAATATAATATTATTAGTTATTTCGTATTTATTTATAATTCACAAAATATTTAACTATATACATTATGGAAACTGACAATATATTTTATATTTTGAACGAAGGCCCAGACGGCAAAATATGTTATTTTGCCACCCGTTAGATCCACCACTGCCTTAGATATTCCGTATACGACTATACCAATCTATACCTAAACCTCGACCTAAACAATAAACGTACATTTTGAGGTACATTTTATTAAAAATTACATATATCTCATTAAGTTCAACGATATATATATAACGATAATAATTATTAAGATTTAAGATTATAAAATACATACACCCGTATGTCTTTTTTTTTAAAAGCCACAAAATTATGACGTGTAAAGGTAATACCAGGGGCGGATTTGGTGAGGGTGACATGGAGATCGCCCCCTCCTTGGAATTTTTTTTATCATTATTTTAGGAGTATAAAACTAATTTTTAATAGGGATTAGCCTTTTATATTTCAATTATCCCAATTCATTCCCCTCAAATGAGTTTTAGATTCTCCCCTGGGTAGTACCTTCAACTATTATATAATTATATAAATTATGGTTTATATCAGAGGTCACCAACTTGCCGACCACGATCCACATTCGGACCGCTGGCACATTTTTTGTCCTGCTTTTGGAAGTAGGGTCCCATTTTGTCCTATTTTTTGGTTATTTACCGACCATTTTAGTAGAAAATTGTTAAATGACTTTTTTTTCTTATTTACCATTTATATACCATTCGCTTATATGGTACAACTACAACTAGTACAAGTATTTCAAAAATAACAATAACATAATATTGTGCCAGTTTAAAATAATACAATATTTATTCAAACTATAATGTTAAAAAAAAAAAACTTGAAAAATAATTAAAATATATAGAAACAAAAATCTTTTATCATTCGGTAGAAACAAAGTATGATAATAAAAAAAACTTGTGAAGGCTACAATTAATAAAATTACAATAGGTATATATATTCTATTGTTACAAAAAGTCAAGGTCAATATTATGATGACGATTTCGATAAACTAAATCCCATATTCAATTTCTATTTGTTTTAAAATTCATTAATTATAATTTTACTATCCACCATGGATCAAAAAATTATAAAATAATTAAAGCAAACAAAAAAAGGCTAGTCAGTAGGGGGTGGAAGAACTTCGCTCATTGAGTAAGATCAATGGTGAATTTGGGGAGGGACGCCAGGAAACGGAGCTACTCTTCATATTTTTCATGTTTAACAGCGTACCTACCCATTGATTTATTTATCAAGGAACGCAAGGAATGCAGTGTTTGTTTTAATTTTTATTTAACATTTTTAAAAATTATAATTTTTTTTTTGAAAAAATCGTGAAATTACGAAAATGAATGTTTTTTGTCCTTATCACATAATAAATTTTAGATAAAAAGCATGATATAAAATGACAATTTGTTCCGGAAAAATAGTGAAATTACGAAAATAAACGTTTTTTGTCTTTTGGGCCGCAACACCAACGAAAAATCGACCTAAAAGCGTGACAAAACAGTGGGACTTTGAAAAGTAGTATTTCGAGTCTAAAAACTGTGTTAAATTTTTTAATGTGTTAAAGTTCGTCTTCTTGGGATCGATCGATGGATTTATTTTAATTTTATTTTTTTAGCCGTGTTATTTATCAATAAAATTGTAATTTTTAAACATTGATTATATTTTAATCTGTAATAATAAAGAAAAATGCCTCAATCGATCCCTAGAAGATAAGCAGACACATTCAAATCTTTTACATATTGTAAATCCGACTTTCCAAAGTTCTACAATTTTATCACGCTTATTGGTCTTAATTTCGTGATTATACAACATTAAAAAATGATACGGGTACGGGGCTATTTTAAATTATTTTTAAAATGTACTTAAATATTTCTAAATTGTTAGATTTTTATTTTTCATATTTTTTCATATTTCTTAAAAATTGCTTAAAAAATAAGTATTAAATAAAAATCAAGATACACACATTTAAACAGTTGATATTATTAAATCATATTGGTATCATAGGTAATAAATAGTGATGTTATGAACTATTCGATTTTCGAACCGAACCGAACCGAACCCGGGGTGTTTGGTTCGGTTCGAAAATCGAACTCAAAATTGGAAATATTCGAACCGAACTAAACACAAAATAGTTCAGTTCGAATATCAAATCTAGGAAAAAAAATTTGAAACTAATTTGTCGAAAAACGATAAAAAGAAATGGAAAAATGTGGAATCCTTCTTTACTTAGACTTAAAATTATGTTTAAGAGGCACCTACCTACTTAATAAATTTTTATGCAAATATACATAATTAATAAAAAATGGTAATTTATAATATTCTATTGTTTTTTTTTTTTATGAAGTTCGGTTCGGTTCGGGTTCGTTAAAATTTTAAAAAGTTCGGTTCGGGTTCGGTTCGACCTCAAAAATCTGGGTTCGTAACATCACTAACCTATACACACAGAGGGCCCGGCTCGAGTGAAAATAGTACACTGGGCAAAATCGTTCGATTTAATATACCTTCGTCTAGAATTTTATGCGCACCATGTCGTATAAATTTCCTCCCAGAACCTTATTAATCTCTCTTAAAAAATGAAAATAAATAAAGAATTTTTATTTATTATTCGTGAACGTAAGATATGTCCGAGACATGTGTATGATTCGAACGCGAGGGTAAGCAAAAGCAGTTCGATCCCTGGCTCCGAAGTTAGGAATTTGTAGATGATCAAACGTCATATGACCCATCGGGAGCCCCTCATTCGCGGGACTGACTTTATTTTTATAATTTAATTGGTTCCCATTTAATTCCTAGTGGTCTTGAAATAGGATTCCCGAGGAGTCCTGATGATGGTCTTTAAATAGGATTTCTTGAGAGGAACATTCGATATCCAAAAGAACAACAAGAGTCTTGATGCTTCTAGGGTTTATTGAAGGTAGTATAAGAGTGACTTCAATAGTAAAAATGCCAGGGAAGCATTGCACTTTGAGTAAAATATAAGCAGGGGAGGTCGGTCC
This sequence comes from Pemphigus obesinymphae, assembly GCA_025469235.1. NCBI lineage: Eukaryota > Metazoa > Arthropoda > Insecta > Hemiptera > Aphididae > Pemphigus > Pemphigus obesinymphae. The sequence goes on from JAIPRL010009935.1 coordinate 9,070, forward strand.
ATTGTATCTTTAGTCCTGGGACAGGATGGTGTATTATTATTATTTTAAATTTGAAAGCATTGATAAATCATTGCATTCGATAAAAACGATTCTGAGAGATTTCGGAGCTTTAGTATAATATTAGGGTTTAGGACATTTCGGTGCGAAATTTTTTTTTTTAAATGCAATTTGTAATTTTAAAATAAAATATATATTACAAAAAATAATAATATATATAATGAAACAAATATATCATAACAAGATTTTTGATTTTTATTGATTTTTTTAAAATTATATGTAATAATTATTATTTATTGTATTGGGTACAGTCGTACAATAATATTAAAGTATTTAGGTTTAATTTTTGATAGGGTAGGTACATAAAAATAAATAAATTATTATCATACAATTTCATACTAATGTTATATTCACTTACTATTTCATATGATATAAAAATTTTAAAACTTATATAAAAAATGAATTTATTAATTTTACAAAAAAAATTTAATAATATACAATTTAGGTTTATTTTAAAGAAATATTATGTCCGATAATATAAAAATAATATAAATATTTAAATATTCAATTACCTACCCTATCAAAAATTTAATCTAAATACTTGTTATTGTACGACTGTACCCAATGCAATAAATACCTAATAATTATTACATACAATTTGTAAAAATTAATAAAAAGATACTTGTTATGATATATTTGTTTCATTATATATATTATTATTTTTTATAATACCTATATGTATATTTTATTTTAAAATTACAAAGCACATAAAAATAAATGCCGCGCCGAAATGTCCGATTCCCTAATATTATGTAAAAAAAAATAGGTAACTATGATAATTTTAATTGTTATTTTGTTATATTAAAAATCGATTTTCATTTTATCGCACTTTAGTAGTCAACAAATATAATAAAATATAAATCACACAATAATATTGACCAATTTCATTTCCTTAAATCTAAAATGTCAGTATACACACAATAATTACATATTATGTAAATGGTGTATGCAGTATACGTAGTCTTTAGATATATTTATGTATAGTATTCGATGTATGTATATACAGTGTAGGTATCACTATATATACATTATATAATTGGAACTTTTTCTTCTTTCCCACGGAAATTCCTGAAAAATTCAAAAATACTATGTATAGGGTACCATCTACAGCTGATTTCCTATCAATATTGGCTCCTTCTGGTCAAAAATTTGTTAACAGAGAAAAATAAATAACCGTACAGTTCATTGTACAACTACTAGCTTTCTCACTACGCTCAGAATCTAAAAAGTCATGAACTTTTTTTTGTAGACAAATTTATTTACTTTTACGAAATACTTCTTTGAAAAGGTCCGAAATAAGCAAAAGAGCCACCCTCGATGGTACATAAGTGTCATTCTAAGCTAGTGCCTAGCTCGCCTATACCTTGAGCCGGCCTTGACCTTGACCTTTAGCCGGTATATACATATTAACTACCAGGATCGTCCCATTAGGGGTTCTTGGGGGGAGGGGCAAACCAAAACACCAGTTGGCAATTTGAAGGTTTCAGTTGGCAAGAACATCAAATTGATAATCCTCTTTTTTTTTTTTGCTTATTTACGATTTTAAGATGTATTTTCGAGACACACATGCCCCCCTTAGAAATAGTTCCTTCGAAATGGCCCTGTTACCTACTCTTTTGTACTTTTCTACTCTTTAACTATTTTGTTTTCATTTATGGCTCTTGAACATAAGACATAACTTCACAATAATATCTGATACCGAATTGGTTCCCGAGTCTAAATCAAGAATTCTTTGAAGAGAAAAAGGAAAAATGTTATAACGGAAAGACCAACGAAAATTATTCGCAAGGAGGTAGCTGCAAGCAGTAATAGCGACTCTCTATAACAGAATATGACATACGTAAAAATTTTAATCCTGCTAAATTAAATGTGTAAAGAAATCATCAAATTTCGTGTATTTTATTCATAAAATTTGAAAAACCTCATAAAATATACATTTTTTATCATAACCATATAATATATTATAATGTTATAATATATTACCCATATTTTTATTGTTGTCAGTTATTTTAATATTTAAAAATCATTTACGTAAATTTAATTTTTACCGATTAAATGTAAACCTGTAGATAATAATTTGAACAGTAAAGGATAATAAGCATCAAATTAGACCCATTTCCAAACTTGAACCAATTCGGGTACTCCCACAATATTACAATAATTGTGTGTTCCTTTTATATTTTGTTTTATGCATACATTTTAGGCGATTGAAAAATAACAGAGTTTTCTTCAATAATAGGTTCTGAAGACAAATTCCAATTTAGCTATGAAGCCTTCTTAAATTTACGGTAAGACCACTATTATCCAAATGTCATACTCCGTCTAGAATGCATTAGATTTTACTGATTACTTCTAATATTAAAGGATTTTGCAGTTGACGCATGTACATCATAAGCGTCTTTCCGTTAAGTGGCAAATAAGATGGATAATCAAAAACTAAGAATACACACAGTATTGATCACCACTTGTGAAACATCCAATACCTTGCTATCCCTTAATATTCCAACTAGTTTCGTGTGATAGACTGCAACGGAATATCTATGATAAGAGCTACAAAAAGATTATACAGACATGACTAATTATTATTGTCTATTATTATAGCTGTTATATATGTTGGAAATGTTTATTCGATTAGAACTAAAAGCGTATCGACAGATATGTATAACAATAGAATGCGTCCTGACTAGTTTCGTGTGATAGACAGCGGGATAGCTGATAAGGGCTAGGGAAATATTATATATACATAACTAACCATTGTCTATTCATTGCTAGGTAATAGGCAAACTTGTGTAGTATTCCAAATACAATATTCGGAATACTATATATATATATATTCAAAATATTTTTAAAATATAGTATTCCGAATATTTTTTAAATACTTTTTTTGGAAGTATTTAATACAGTATTTTGAATACTTTTTACAAATATTCTTAATACAGTAGGTATTCCGAATACTTTATTAAGGTGGATTACATTTTTAAAAATAATATTATTTTTCCGTCAATGTAAATTGTACTTGTATAATGTATATTTTATAGTATATTAAATTATCTTATTTTGTTTTCAATTATATTTAGTGGGATAGTAACGTTATTTTTCAATTTAAAATTTTTAAATATGTTGATTTAAATAATAATAATTTTCATTGATGAAATAAATACCTAGTTCGAATATATTATTTTATTATAAAAAATTAAGTAATTACAGTAGTTAGTGATATGAAATCTTATATAGGTATATAATACTAATTATAACAAAAAAAAAAAAAAGATTTCTGCTCACTTATTACTAAAATTAATTAAATAATATTGAATTTTAATATAAAAATGTGGATATAATTAATAATTAATAGGTAGGTGTGTATTATCAATGATACCTATTATTATATTAATTTACACGAAAAAAAAAAAATGATTAAATATAATAATATTATAATTAGATACTATTTTTGTTATTGAAATCTAGTAAAAAAAAAAGTATTCAAATATTTGGAATACATTTGGATGGAGTATTTCAAATACTTATGGAACATCATAATCATAAAGCATTCGGAATATATATTCGAAATACGTTTAAAAAGTATTTTACCCAAGTACGGTAATAGTTTGCTCCATATGTCTATATGTTTTGTCTTCTGTACTATTGTAGCTATAAGCTATATAATATATTTGCGATTTCGACAAGAACTAAAAGCGTGTTTATTGAAATTATTTTTGCGATAATAATGCACACGACATAAATACATTAATTTCCCCACTAACGGGAATGTAATTTAAATATAAAATACAATATTTATAATCACGCCAACGCGTCAATATAATATTATAGATATGAGAGTAAATTCAAAATTGTCAAAATTCTACGTTACCCCTTATCATCAGCTGTCATACAAATTCAATTATTATTTAGATTAACGTTTAAAACATTCAACGAACGATTTAGTTTTCACGAAATGCAATATTCACGTAATTAAAACAATTATTATTATAGATGAGTCATATTATGACTGCAGTGTTATGAAATCCGCTAAAATCGATTTAACACAAACCCGTACGAGCAATAATTTTTATTTCAAATTGCATTTTAAATTTATGAATTATATTATACTGCAGTGATGCTGTATACAATAAAGTAAACACATTAACAATAGGTATATTTGGTGAATCAATAATATAGTGTGTTTCGTTATTAGTAGGTCTGGGATTTTAATGCCATAAAAAATCGCAATTAATATAAAAAAAAATATTTATATATATATATGAAAATATGGTCTTAAAAATCTCAAATAATGCAATATAAAATGTATTTTTAGTAATTCGAAATTAAAAAAAAAAATTTTTAAATTAATTTTAAGTATAATGTTAAGAGGTATAAGATATGTATTGGCCGAAGCTGACCCCAAATAGTTGGGAGGGAAGGCGAAGGAAAATAAGAATAGGTATAAGCTATACCTGTATAAGGTATAAATAAAACTTCTGACTTCTTAATATCAAATTTGAAAATCTGAGAATTTTTTTAAAATAATATAATGAAATATATAACTAATTTATAAAATATCCAATATTTTATTTTTAATATTTCTAGAAGAAACTTTGTAAAAAAGTGATAATATCCTATAATAAAGCGATAGTCTTATCCTAAATATTATATTCTTCCATCTTAAGATGAATATTTCTACAAATAATGATTGGATTATACTTGTCATTTGTAAGGTTTGCTTTTATTTTTCCCCTTTCTAAATTAAAATACACTTAATCTATTAAAATAAGGAACATACCTTGGGTGAACGAAATAATACTGGTATTTTTTTGTTTTCCAGTTTCAATTTTTTGTTATTACTGATGTATCCAGTTTTACATCCTGGTACAAAACATTTATTTGGCATTTTTAATAATAATATTAATAATGAAAAAAAATAATTAACAAGCAAACAAATACGTTATACGCAATCAAATAAGTTAAAAAAGATGTTTTAACTGTGTTAGTGGTCATTGGTGTAATGATTAAAGACATTTTTGAATACTGTGGAAACTAGTAATCTTGGAATGGAAATGGAACAGTTTGGTAGAAACTCCAGGGGGGTACCCACCTGCATATAATTTGTATGGATGGTTTAGAATTTTTAGACTTAGGTAATTCTCTTTTATAAATGTAATTTGGTTGTATTTGAATAAACATGTGTTCAAAAGGTACTCCACCTTTTAAGAGTAGTCAATAATAACAGGTATACCATGGATACCTGCTAAATATAAAAGTTTCCGGTTTTTGTATTGAATTTGTATATTTTCATTCTATACACGAAAATTTTTGGTACTAAACATATTTTTCTACCTCAAAAATCCATGTATACCTAACTAAAATTATATTAATTTTTATTCAAAAATATAAATATTCGTCATAATTTTATGTCATAATATAATTTATTTTTCAATCAATCCATACATTCATTAATTATACCACAAAATATATGTATGAATTATACATTAATAATTACAATATTTTAAATATAATCAATAATGAAATATGATTACTATGTACAATTGTATACATTTAAATAAAAATATATATTATATATTTATTTACACACGTAAACTTCCATAAGACTATTAAGAAAAAGTGAACTGGGGGCGAATGGTGGCGGTACCTGTCAAAAAATCTTTGAACTACCAAACTGCCGTAATTTTTAGTACCATTTTGATAGCATTGAAAGATTATACAGTGGCAACACCTTATCTTCTCTTCATCGTGGGCTAATTTAAATTTGTATTGCAAGTAGGGCATCCCAAAATTTGGTAATAATATTATTGCGCACACGTGCGACGCGTTATCAACAGTCACACATCAGTAATCTATGGCAATATTATAAACAATTCTCAGTCGTTCGATTTATATTATTTTGTTTACTGTTTTATATTGATAATAATTGTAAATAATAATAATAATAATGAATATTTTTTCTACAAAGTTCGTGCGCAAGTACTGCTATAATAGTTATTTATTTGACAATATAATTGCTTTCCGACCCTAAATTGCAGAAAGTCTAGATGAAATCTTACAAGATATAGATTCTGATGATGATTTTCTTGATATAAAATAATAAATATTAATTGTTTGATAATATGGTGTTTTATGTTGATTTAATTTCTAATAGCCGGAAATTACTGCATTTTGGGAATCCCTGGTTTACATTTCTTAAAACTTGAATTACTAAGTCAATAATGATTTTTTGAGTTTTTTGAACTTTTTAAGTGGGTTTGCTACATATTTCACGATATTAAAAGTAGAAAAAAAAAATTATAAAAAGTCAAATTTATGTGGCAGGGACGTGTTGCAGAGTACAAATCGTCTGACAGTGAAAGGGTTAAGAGTATATAAAAATTGGAAATAAAAAATTTCAATTTTATGCAGTCCTAGAATGTAGCAATGCAAAAAACTATGTAGTACTAAAAGGGTTAATTATATTTATATGTGTTAAGACTAGCAAAGATGTGTTCATATATTCTGTAGTTGGTTTTAAGATATGAAAAGATAATACAAAGTTAAAACACTCAAAAATGAAAAATTTTGTTTTTATATATATTAGATACCATGTAAATAACAATTTTTAATAAATACAAAATAGGTACACTATATTTTCAGTTGAAACTTATGCACGAAAATCAATAATGAAAACTGAATAAAATATTGTGGTTTTTGTTCACTTTTAAAATACTCAGAATTGTATTTTTTAAAACATAAAAAAGTAATCTATTTTCTATAATAAACTTTGAAATTATTATTTTTCTAATATTTATATTTTTACTTTTGCACTTTTTGAGAATATATTTGTTCAAACTTATATTGGTAGCTATAAACCTTTGAGAATAGTGTAATAGGTATAGTGTGTATGTTTTCACATCGAAGTCAATTGGGAATTTAATTGCGAAATTGCAAAATAAATGTATTTACTGTACAAAAACCATACTATCTTTATAGTATCTATAGAATCTCAGATAGAAATAATTAAAGAAAGTATTATTTGAGATTTTAAATTTTATCGTGTACAGTGTTGGGATTATCTAGATAAAATTATCTAAAAGATAATCTAGAAAATGATTTTATTATCTTTTATCTTTTATCTAGATAACAATAAAATATCTTATCTTTATCTTTATCTTTGAATTTTTTTGAATTATAGATAAAAGATAATGAGTTAACGAATAACATACATTTTTTTTTTTTGATCACGGTGAATACGAAACTATTTTATTAACTTTTTTTTTTATTACACAAGTAAATTGCATAACCTGTATGTTACGTTGTTATGCTGAATCAATTTTACTCTGTACATATTATTATTAAATTGTATATTTATTTAGAAGTATAAATTATTTTTCGTAGTGGTTATCTAAATGTCTACATACAATATTAT